>APFE030512188.1:83943-98003 GCA_000404065.3 Pinus taeda
TGCTAGGTAAAGTAGGCTGGGTAAGTAGTTTTGTGGTTGCAGAAATCAAGCTATGTGATCCATTTCATGTTTTCAAGTGTTATATTTATCCAGGTCACAGTTTTGAGGCACTTTTTCATTTTGATCAGATCAAGCAAGGCATCTCTAACTCCCCCTTCTTCTTATTTCCTCAGAAATCATTCACTAACATCCCCTTAAGGACCTTGGCATCTGCCCAAAAAGTCCATTTTCACTCCATTCTTGTTAAAAACCAAGTTGACATCTGAGTTGACTTAGTCAAAAGAAGCCACATTTCTTGTGTAAAATTAATCTTTACATAATCCATTCATTTCCCTATCCTTAAGTTTCCATTCTATAAACTTAGCATGCATCCCCTCCTTTACATTCCAAAGACCTCATATTAACATCTAACCCTATTATCTAGCTCCCTAAATCATTTCCCCTACCCCTATTCTACAAAAAACTATATAAAAACCCCAAAAACACTAAATATTCCTCCCCATGGCAACTATAGCTATATAAACACAAATCGGGAAACATTAGGTCCATTTGGGACCCATTGTTAGCCTATCCGCGTTCACTTACCCTTAGGATTTATTTAACACCCTGTTAAATAAATAGCTATGTTCAACCACACCCCACGAACGCATTGCATTTGGATTTTTTTTAATGTCTGATTAGTGAAAAACCATAGTCCCGCGCCATAAAAGCATTTAACCCAAAACCTAAGGTTTTAGCCACCCGAAGCCACAAATAATTAACAATTATCGGGCACACTTTTCCACTAAACCCCGATTATGTTGCCCTCCCGTCCACCGTAGGATCAGCCCTCCCAGATCCGACAACCCTAATGAATATCGGGCGCCCCTTCGTAGTGGTACGATAGTACCCGATGGTCGATGGTTTCACCGTCGTACACCGGGACAGCTATCAGCCTCCTATTGCATTAGGTCACCCCTGACACATACCACTCCCATACCAAAAGCGGTCCGACGCAAACCGCTTACCGCCCTCCCCACTTGCCTACGTCACCGCATGACGATGCCGCCACGTTGCCTGCCACTGTGTTGTACCTGCGCCATGCCACCCGCTGACATCATCACCCTGTCACCGTGTCATGATGATGTCATCATCCATGTCACCCGCCACGTCACCCCGCTGACATCATCCGATGTACTGGGTCCCACCGCTGACGTCATGCTGACATCATCGCCAAGAAAAAAGCGCGCAAAGGCGAAATCGCTGCTTAGGAAGCCCGGAATGAAAATCAGGGGTAGTTTTTTATGTGCGATTAGCTAAGAAAAAAGGGCCAAAATGGAAAGTCTCAATCCAGCACATGGTTCGCAGTAGCTATTTTTGCCGTAAAGAGATAAAAAGGGCGATTTAGCAGTTTAAAGAGGATCAGCGGAGAAAGAGAGTCCCAATTCAAGTGTTAAAGAGTATCAGAGGAAAGATAAAGCTCAGATTCAATTAAAAAAGTATCAGTGAAGGGGAAAAGAGTATCAGATCAACAATATCAAAGCAGGTGAACATTATAAGCCTCCATCAAAGTCAAAGAAAGCGGTGACACCACTTAAGGATCTCAGATCACAGTTAATGCACATCAAAGCCACTCAAGAGCAGTGGAGCAGAGACCAATGTGCAGTTATGATAAATGGCCAGTGTATAGCAGCAAAGGACACATAGCCTCATTTTTTGAAACAGCTGCCCCCAGCACAGCATTAGATAGATATTTTTTACATTACTTGAAAGATAAGTTAGGTTAATTGCAGTTATTTCCTCAGATCTTCTATCAGATCTATTTTTGTAGATATTTTGCCTATAAATACAGCCCTGAACAATGTAATAAGGGTTGGTTGGTTGGTTGGTTGGTTGGTTGATAATCCGGAGTTTAGACTTGTGTTGTACACTTTGAGAGCATCTATAATCAAAGACTGTTGGAATGCTTGGATGTTGAAACTGTCTGTTGTGTTTTTAATGGCTGAAGAGTGACTATGGAATTCTTGTGCTTCTACATGGCTCAATAAGTGTTTCTTACCTCTGTTTTCAGTTTTTATGTTTGTTATATCGTGTATGTGCCACCATCTAAATAGCAAAAAGGAAGAATAGTTTAGAAATTGCTTAGCAGCACTCTATGCTCAATTTCTGTTATTTCTACATGTTTTCCTCAGGAATAGTTATGAATATGCATACTTAAATGATCATGTTTACACTATTTCTTTCACATATGATTGTTATTTAGGAATTCTTGACTCCTCCTAGATACACACTCATTCACCTCCCCTCTCTGTTCGCTGATGAAAGATTCTTAGTTTCCTTTCATCTTTGGCCTTCATTCCATCTTTTTCAGCAATTGATATTGTTTTATGTGTAGCTATCCTGCTCTGTATTCCTCTTGTGACCAAGAAAATGCAACAGCAAGCCCTAATACATGACTCCATGCCCAATGGTTCGAACTTCTCACACTATGCATCCCATCTTTGCTTGAAAAAATCATCCTTCCCACCAAAATCAAAACAAAACCCAAAGAACATCATAACTAGCCTAAAATCAGCCTCAAACAAAGCTAAATTATAAGAGAGAGCCCTCTCTGATTGTAGGTACTCTAGGACCTGTAGTCCAAAGATTGGTTTGTGGTTACCTCAGCTGTATCCCTTAAGGAGACAAGGGACAACCTGAGTGATAACATAATGGCGACTCCACTGGGGACAAATCAGTTTCCTTGTTTCAACATAGTCAATGGAGATTTCAAGCCTCCTATGTTTCAAAAGAATCTCCTGTGATTGAAAACATTTTCAGAAAAGCACCAAAAACAAATCTAGAAGCTAGCTCCAAAGAAGAAAACACGTAATACCAGGTCAAATCCAGACCCAAATCCCCCAGCTACTTTTGAAAATCCCAATATAATCCCAAGGAACCTGAGGAAGCTAGAGCGAAGAGAAGATTTTGTTGATTCTAGTCCTGAAACAGTTCAGCCAAGTTGTGTTCCAACCCCTATCAAAGTTTTATTTCGTTCAAACCCTGTTTCCCCTAGTTCATCATCCACCTCTCCAAGCATCTCTTCCACTCCTTCATTTACTGCACATACTACCCCCATTACCACTGTTGTTGTTGTTGTTCCAGCTGTTCCATTTTTCCCTGTTGTTCCACTTATTCCTGTAAATATGGCTAACAGATATGCACCTTTACAGTTACCTGCAAATCTTGGGGCTATGCCTTAGGATTACCAAACTAAAATCACATATTTTGATGGTACTGGTTCTTGCACAGCCCTGCCCCACACCAAGAAAATGTTGGACTATTTTGAGAGTTATGAAATAGATGATGATCATGTAAGAATGAATATTTTTGTCCAAAGTTTAACAGGAGATGTAAGGCCTTGGTTTAGAGCTCTTCCTGCGAATTCCATAGCTAACCCAGATGCCCTTTACCAGACATTCCTTAACAAATGGGAGAAAAAGAAAGATCCACTGCACGTATTATTTCAATCTGATACTATCAAAAGAGGCCCTCAAGAGGCTGTCTTAGACTATTGTGCAAGATTTAACAAAATTTACAATGCGATTCCACAGAACCTTAGGCCTCCACCTGATTTGCTTTATATAAATTCCATGATCGTTTTGATACCGACATGGCCTATCAATTAAGGGAAAGAGATCCTCAAAACTTAGCAGACATGCAGGATGTAGCTGTTAGTGTGGAGGCAAATCTGATTGCCAAAAGAAACAGAGCAAGAGCCGAGAGAAGAACCTCTAGTGTTTAAGCAGAATTTGGACGCAGTCTTCAATAAAGTAAACAGTTTTGAAGATAGAATGGGAACTATAGAAAGAAAAACATCATGGGAAGGACAACAAGCCAATACTATCAGAACCCAAATTTTAGGAAAAACCAAAACCCAAACGTTGGAAGGGCTAGCCTCGACCATGATATAAGACCTCCTTTTCATGAAAACTATGCTGAAGCATCCACATCTAGTGAGCAGATAGAGGACACTCACATAAAGTTGATGGGTTTGAAGAGTGAACAACAAGTTTTTCTAACCCAAGAAGACCAAGATGACCATGATATAAATCAATTTCAGACTAAGTCTGGAGAGTCTTTTGACTTTAAACAAGGCTATGATTCAGCAGTTTATGAGGTCCACAAACAGTATAAGCTGAGGACAAGAACCATGGATGTGCCCGAAAATATTAAACCAAATGATATCAAGCAGCCTAAGAAGATTAAAGGCAAGGTTGCTCTAACAGAACCTGTCGATAAAACATACCCAAAATTAAAAGAAGTGACCATAGAGGATGTATCTGATATGCAGCCCTCTAAAAAGTAGCCTTTTGTATCCTCTTCCTCAAAAGAAAATGTAAACAACACTCCTGAAAGCCTTCCCAAAATAGAAATACCTCAAGATAACACTGATAACCAAGAGAAAATTGCTGAAAGTGCATGGAAAAAGCAAAATCTGCCAGTCACAATACTAAAACCCAATCAGAGAAAAATTTTTATTTAGAGGCAGAAATTGGTAAACTAAAGATATCTATTCCTCTCTCTAAACTTGCCAAACATGATGTATATAGGCAGCGAATTGAAAGATCATTGCACATACCACAGAATAGGGATGATGTTAATGTTTTAGATGATCAACCTGAGCTCCTTTTCGGTCCTGAAGTTGATGGAAAATCAGCACATGGAGTTGTTCTACCCTTCTATGTCAGTTTACATATTCATGATAAAGTGTTGCACAATGCTATGTTTGATTCAGGGGCTTCACACAACCTAATGCCAAAAGCTATAATGGAGAAGCTAAACCTTGAGGTCACTAGACCCTACCAAGACTTATTTTCATTTGATTGTGTCTTTAGTCCAAAACCCCAACAAAACAATCCTAATGGACATGGTGGTTGCTGACATCCCACCAAAGTATGGCATGCTCTTATCAAGATCTTGGGGAGCAAAACTCCAAGGATCTCTCCAACTAGACCTCTCTTATGCCACTATTTCAGTCTTTGGACAACTAAAGAGACTGTATAGGGAAACACTTATGAAATATGTGGTAAGTAGTGAGGAAAAGCCCCAAAACTTTCCAATTTACTCAATCCATTCTTATATGGATTCATTTATTTCGTTTAATGATGATGGGTCTCCTTCCACTAATGATAAGCCTTTGGCTTTAGAACAAGAAACATGCATAAGTGAGGGATCGGTTGCCCATACCCAAGAAACTGTCAAAACAATCAATGCAACCAGAACACAAGAAGAACCTCCCCAAACAATAAATTTAAATCTACCCACTCCTAAAATGGTTGAAACTCTCAATACTAGTCAAGAGCAAGAAATCCTATGGTATTTGGATTTTGATGGTTCAGTTAATAAGCTAGGAGCAGGGGCAGGAGTATGGATCCATAATACACAAAACAATCATGCAGAGGGTCATGCTTATAGATTAAACTTCAGATGTACTAACAACATGGCAAAGTATGAAGCCCTCCTTTTAGGCCTTAAGCTAATCAAATCTCTAGGAGCAACAAAAGTTTCCATTCTAGGTGACTCCGACCTGATTATTCAACAGATGAAAGGTAACTTTGTTACAAATGACAATAAGCTAAGAGCTTATAGGGCTGCTGCCACAGAAATACTTGATACCTTCACCGAGTGCAAGCTTGCCAAAATTCCAAGAAGCTATAATCTACATGCACACAGCCTGGCTACTTTTGCTAGCGCATGCAAGCTGCCATTTGAGCCCAATCACATTTTCTCAACTGAAATAAAAAACAGGCCCGTTGTCCCTAACAATGTCAAAGATTGGCAAGTATTTGAAAATGATGCACAAATAAACAATTTCCTCACTTTACAACAAGAATTTTCAAGCTTAAACATTGATGAAGATGCCATGGATGACCCACAACAAAGAGTAAACCAAAATGAGAAAACTATAACAGCTGAAGCAGCAAATCAAATGCTGCACCCAACCATTTTTTATGCCAACAACATTCAAGAGCTGAAGCAAATGAATTTAGAAGATATAGCTGAAGCAGAGGCCGAAGTGATGGATTTAAAGGACAATTGTCTGCCTGCTGGCCTAACTCCATTAGAAGACATGTTTGATGCAAATGATATCCCCAAAAGGCCAAAGATGCAGCCCTTAAACACTGTTGTGGAAGAATGTAATATTGGGATAGTAGAGAAGCCCAAAATGATTAAACTATCTAGGTCTTTGCCTCCCGATCAAAAGCCAAAGTATGTTGACTTGTTTAAAGAATTCCAAGATATTTTTGTCTGGAGTTATGAGGACCTCAAGTCCTATGACACTTCAGTTATTCAACATATCATACCTTTAAAACCAAATCAAAAGCCCTTCAAACAGAAACTAAGGAGAATCAATCTGGTGCTTCTCCCCTTGAAGGAAAAAGAAGTGAAAAGAATGTTTGAGGCTGGTATCATAGCACCCATTAGATTTTTTAAATGGGTATCCAATCTTGTTCCCACAAGGAAGAAAACAGGTGAGATTAGGCTATGTGTAGACTTAAGAAATTTGAACCAAGTCTCCCTTAAAGACCACTACCCATTGCCAAAGATGGACCATATTCTACAAAGGGTTGTGGGGTCTTCAAGAATTTCTTTACTTGATGGCTTTTTAGGTTTCAATCAGATACTTGTTCACCCGGATGACCAAGACAAGACAGCATTTACAACATCGTGGGGAACCTTTAAATATGGGAAAATGCCTTTCGGACTAAAGAATGCAGGTTCTACCTTACAAAGAGCAATGGACATCACATTTGCCAAGGAAATCCATGATTTCTTAGTGGTCTAACTTTATGAATTAACCCCTTTCTCAAAATCTGATCAAGAGCATCTTAAACACCTAAGGTAAGTGTTCCTAACCTGTAGGAAATATGGCATTTCCTTGAACCCCAAGAAGTCTCTCTTCGGCCTAGAAGAAGGCAAATTGCTGGACCATATTATTTCAAAAGATGGAATTAAAATCGACCCGGAAAGGATCCAAGCCATTCTTCAAATCCCATATCCAAGAAACATCAAAGAGTTGCAAACATTCCTAGGAAAGATCAATTTCCTAAGAAGATTTATCCCAAACTTGGCTGAGTTAACAAGAATGCTAAATAACATGTTAAAAAAAGGATTCCAAGGTAAAATGGACCTTAGAAGCCAAGCAAGCCTTTGAGGGCATAAAAACTTCATTAACCCAAGCACCAGTCCTCACAAATCCTCAATTTGATAAGGATTTCATTATTTTTTCCTTTGCATTTGACCACACCATAGCTGTTGTCCTTTTGCAAGAGGATGATTAAGGAAATGAAAAGCCCATTGCTTTCTTCAGTTGAGCCCTTAGAGATGTCCCCTTGAAGTACCAAATCATGGAGAAGCAGGCCTATGCCCTTGTTAAGGCCATCAAAGATTTTCGAGTTTACATCTTATACTCCCATGTGATTTCTTATGTACCAAATGTTGTTGTAAAAAACATATTAACTCAAGAGGGAATTGAGGGCAAAAGAGGCAAGCGGATTGCCAATATCCTTGAGTATGACATTGAGATTAAACCCACCAAGCTCATAAATGGACAAGGTTTAGCCAAACTGATGTTCGAAACCAATTTCCAAGCCTTAGATATTAATGAACTGGACAATGAACAGGAGTTGGCGACTCCACAGATCAGTGAAGCTTTTTTGCAATCCCCATGGTATGCTGATATTTGTTTTATATTGTTAAACCTGTGTGCTCCCCTAGGGTTGTCCAGAACCAAAAATAGATTTTTAAAAATGAAAGCATCAAAGTTTTGTGTCTTAGATGGTGCCCTGTTTTGGAAAAATCATGAAGGAATTTTGCTGAACTGTTCAACTTTAAATGAAACTGACAGTGTTATGAAAGAATTCCATGCAGGGGACTGTGGAGGGCATCTATATTGGAAATCCACTGCTGATAAGATATTAAGGGTTGCTTTCTATTGGCATTCATTGTTAGCAGATGTCAAAAAGTATGTTGTTTCATGCCACAAATACCAAATCTTTGAAGGCAAAAGAAAGCTTCTGCCCTTGCCCCTTAAGCCCATTTCAACCGAGAAGCCTTTTCAACAATGGGGACTTGACTTCATTGGAGAAATCCACCCATCATCCTCAGGCTAGCATAAGTGGATTCTAACAGCCACAGACTATTTCACCAAGTGGATTGAAGCCATCCCATGTAGGCAAGCCAATGACTCCACCATTATCCAATTCCTTGAAACCAATATTCTGTCCAGATTTGGCTGCCCTGAAAGAATCATCACAGACAACGTTGTTGCCTTCAAATCCAAGAGAATGATCAGTTTCTGCCACAAATACCACATTACCTTGGGTCATTCCTCAGCCTATTACCCTCAAGGTAATGGCCTAGCCAAGTCATCCAACAAAAGCCTAATCAATATCATCAAGAAAGTCTTAGAGGAGAATAAAAGGAATTGGAACAAAAAGCTCACAAATGCACTATGGGTTGATAGATTGACAACTAAGAGATCCATTGGGATGAACCCATATGAGTTAGTCTATGGCATGGAGGCCAATTTCCCTTCTTCTTTGGGAATCCCTGTTATCAAGCTGCTGCAAGAGATTCAGGTTGAGCCCAATGATATCCAAAGGAGGATAAACCGAACCATCTATTTGAAGCAAGCAAGAGAGCAAGTGTATAACAGAGCTCGAGTTTTACAAGAGAAGCTCAAGAAAATATTTGACAAAAGAACAAAGGCTGAAGATTTCTTTATGGGCAGCAAAGTCTTAAGATGGGATTCAAGAAGGGAGGACAAAGGAAAGCATGGAAAATTCGATTTCCTTTGGAGAGGCCCCTTTATTATTTCTGTTGTTCAGGGCAACAACACATATTTTCTGAAGCATTTGGATGGCAACAAAACTGAGGAAGGCCCTGTTAATGGCCGCATGTTGAAGCATTATCGTGACCCCTTTTAGATACAATGCAACTCTGTATATTGTCTGTACATTAATATTTTATATTTCCAGCACTTTGTTTTCGCTTTTATAGTAGGGCGATAAGAGGGAACAATGCGGAAAATTTTGAAGGAAAGATCAAAGAAAGCTCCATTTCAGATCTCTGTTTTTTTAAATAATTCCAAAGAAGTGCTCAAGCATATTTCAATATATTTACAAGCACCCAAAAGGCAAGCAGAGCTGTAATTTTTCTGCAATTCAGCACAAAAGGGTACTGCATATCAGCTTATAAGAATTCAGTCAAAGGCATTGAGAAGAAGGAAAATTTCAGTTTATAGTAACAATTGAAGATCAAGGCATTCTGACTTGTTTTTCTTAGCTTTTCATCTTGAAAAACCATCCCCAAGTGGAGCCACTGTTAGCTTCCTCTTGCAATAGGTTTCATATTTCATGATTGACTGTTTACATGCCAAATATGTTATATTTTTATTGCTGCAAAGTTCCATATTTCCATCAAGTTCCATTTTTGAATAATCATACCATTTTTGAATAGTTTTACAGTTAAGGGAAAGCCAAACAGCTTAATCTTGGCTTCCCTAGGTTTCAATTTCCTGTTGTAGAATATAGAGAATCATTATCTGTCCAAACAGCTTAATCTTGGCAGATTCTTAGATAGGTAGAGAAGCAAGGGTGCTCCACAGCCTAATCTGAGCCCCTGGATGAAATAAGTATAGATGTAGATAGGAGGATAGTAAAAAAGAAAAAGTTGAAAAGCTGGGTTTGCTAGTTCAAGTGCACCCAAACCAAAAGAAGAAAAAATGCTAGGTAAAGTAGGCTGGGTAAGTAGTTTTGTGGTTGCAGAAATCAAGTTATGTGATCCATTTCATGTTTTCAAGTGTTATATTTATCCAGATCACAGTTTTGAGGCACTTTTTCATTTTGATCAGGTCAAGCAAGGCATCTCTAACTCCCCCTTCTTCTTATTTCCTCAGAAATCATTCACTAACATCCCCTCAAGGACTTGGGGATCTGCCCAAAAAGTCCATTTTCACTCCATTCTTGTTAAAAACCAAGTTGACATCTAAGTTGACTTAGTCAAAAGAAGCCACATTTCTTGTGTAAAATTAATCTTTACACAATCCATTCATTTCCCTATGCTTCAGTTTCCATTCTATAAACTTAGCATGCATCCCCTCCTTTTCATTCCAAAGACCTCATATTAACATCTAACCCTATTATCTAGCTCCCTAAATCATTTCCCCTACCCCTATTCTACAAAAAACTATATAAAAACCCCAAAAACACTAAATATTCCTCCCCATGGCAACTATAGCTATATAAACACAAATCGGGAAACATTAGGTCCATTTGGGACCCATTGTTAGCCTATCCACGTTCACTTACCCTTAGGATTTATTTAACACCCTGTTAAATAAATAGCTATGTTCAACCACCCCCCGCACACGCATTGCATTTGGATTTTTTTTAATGTTCGATTAATGAAAAACCATAGTCTCGCGCCATAAAAACATTTAACCCAAAACCTAAGGTTTTAGCCACCCAAAGCCGCAAAAAATTAACAATTATCGGGCACGCTTTTCCACTAAACCCCGATCATGTTGCCCTCCCATCCACCGTAGGATCAGTCCTCCCAGATCCGACGACCCTAATGAATATCGAGCACCCCTTCGTAGTAGTACGATAGTACCCGATGGTCGACAGTTTCACTGTCGTACACCGGGACAGCTGTCGGCCTCCTATTGCATTGGGCCGCCCCTGACACATACCACTCCCGTACCAAAAGCGGTCCGACGCAAACTGCTTACCGCCCTCCCTGCTTGCCTACGTCACCGCATGACAATGTCGCCACGTTGCATGCCACTGTGTTGTACCTGCGCCATGTCATCATCCACGTCACCTCACTGACGTCATCCGTCGTACTGGGTCCCACCGCTGATGTCATGCTGACATCATCACCAAGGAAAAAGCGCGCAAAGGCGAAATCAGTGCTTAGAAAGCCCGGAATGAAAATCAGGGGCAGTTTTTGATGCGCAATTAGCTAAGAAAAAGGGCCAAAATGGAAAGCCTCAGTCCAGCGCATTGTTCACAGCAGCTATTTTTTCCGTAAAGAGATAAAAAAGGTGATTTAGCAGTTTAAAGAGGATCAACAGAGAAAGAGAGTCCCGATTCAAGTGTTAAAGGGTATCAGAGGAAAGATAAAGCCCAGATTTAATTAAAAAAGTATCAGTGAAGTGGCAAAGAGTATCAGATCGACAATATCAAAGCAGGTGAACATTATAAGCCTCCATCAAAGTCAAAGAAAGCGGTGACGCCACTTAAGGATCTCAGATCACAGTTAATGCACATCAAAGCCACTCAAGAGTAGTGGAGCAGAGACCAATGCGCGGTTATGATAAATGGCCAACGCATAACAGCGAAGGACACATAACCTCATTTTTGAAACAGTTGCCCCCAGTGCAGCATTAGATAGATATTTTTTACATTACTTGCAAGAGAAGTTAGGTTAATTGCAATTATTTCCTCAGATCTTCTATCAGATCTATTTTTGTAGATATTTTGCCTATAAATACAGCCCTGAACAATGTAATAAGGGTTGGTTGGTTGATAATCCGGAGTTTAGACTTGCGTTGTATACTTTGAGAGCATCTATAATCAAAGACTGCTGGAATGCTTGGATTTTGAAACTGTCTGTTGTGTTTTTAATGGCTGAAGAGTGACTATGGAATTCCTGTGCTTCTACATGGCTGAATAAGTGTTTCTTACCTCTGTTTTCAGTTTTTATGTTTGCTATATCATCTATGTGCCACCATCTAAATAGCAGAAATAGTTTAGAATTTACTTAGCAGCACTCTATGCTCAATTTCTGTTATTTCTACATGTTCTCCTCAGGAATAGTTATGAATATGCATACTTAAATGATCATGTTTACACTGTTTCTCTCACATATGACTGTTATTTAGGAATTCTTGACTGCTCCTAGATAAACACTCATTCACCTCCCCTCTGTGTTAGCTAATGAAATATTCTTAGTTTCCTTTCATCTCTGGCCTTCATTCCATCTTTTTCAGCAATTGATATTGTTTTATGTGTAGCTATCCTGCTCTGTATTCCTCTTGTGACCAAGAAAACACAACAGCAAGCCCTAATTCATGACTCCATGCCAAATGGTTCGAACTTCTCACACTATGCATCCCATCTTTGCTTGAAAACATCATCCTTCCCACCAAAATCAAAACAAAACCCAAAGAACATCATAACCAACCTAAAATCAGCCTCAAACAAAGCTAAATTATAAGAGAGAGCCCTCTATGATTGCAGGTAGGCTAGGACCTGCAGTCCAAAGATTGGTTTGTGGTTACCTCGGCCGTATCCCTTAATGAGCCAAGGGACAACGTGAGTGATAAAAACTCCCATGCAATAAATATAGTCGCGCCCAAGTAGTAGATTGCAATCTAAAGGTCCTTGAATTACCATAACGTTCATGTGAACAATTTTCCTTCTCAAAGTAATGGGCACATTTGGAAGGATCCCTAAAGGTCGACTGGTTCCCTTGTCGAACCCTGTTAGATTTCTCATTTCAGGCAAAAGCGATGGTGAACCAAGTGCTTTCCAAGCAGTTGAGGAAAGGATACTCACAGAAGCCCCTTCATCGTTGATGGTAGCAACCATGACCATTCTGTAAGCTTGTACAATAATTCTGAATGGTACACTGGCTAGCAAACGGGGTCTGCCTAGTAGATTCTAGTCGAAGGAAACAACTAGGTTGCTTGGTGGTGGGACCGAATAGACGGTCGGGTAGGACTCTGATGAACTTCCTTCATGCAGTAAAGGAATGGGAGAAATGCTCTCAAGCTCATCGGAGTCGGTGTTGATGAAAAGAATTTGAACAGTGCCATTCTCTTTCTCCTTAGTGACGGTATCGTTCGAAGATGAACACTCTGAAGGCAATACCGGGTCAATTGCCATATTGACCCTTTGAATTTCATCTGGTATGGATTCCAAAGGTTCATTTTCAACGATAGGTGCTTCGGCTGACCACAAGGATGGGCCAGCCGGATTTTCAACCGGTGGAGGGCTCGGCAAGAGTTTTTGATATCCAGGAGGAAGTCGTAACGGTGAAACCAGACGATTATCTAAAACTCTTTTAGCCTCTTCAAGGAAGGGACAACGATGGATGGCGTGGTCGTCTTCACACAACTTATAAGGAAGTTTAGGATTCCTTCTTTGTCCATGTGCTTCACTTTCACTGGTTGACGGTGAGCATTCAACATGATCGCCAGAGGTTGATGCTACCAGATGGTGCAAACGAGGAGACCAGTCCCTTAAGATCCAAGGGATGCAGGGACAATCTCGATTATAGTGGTCTCCATTGCAAATGACACAAGGAGATTTAGGTTTTGACTATGCGATGTGTGGATTTTTGCTAGACGATACTTGGTTACTCCCTTTCGATTTTGGTTCCTTTTTCTTCTTTTCCTTTTTCTCTTTCTTCTTATTCTTCTTCTTAGTTACTTGACTTTTAGCTTTATCGGCTTTATCAAGCGAAGAGGAAGGAGGAGAAGGAGAATCAGATGAAGTAGAAGGTTGGGAGGCAACTCTAGTGTCGTCTAGTTGCTGGTTAGAGTGTTTAGGAATTGTGGGATTCTGAACGACAGAGGTAGAGAAGAGCCAGACCAGCAAACCAATTGTCAATCCCGGAAGTGACAAAGTGGCCATATGGGGTGGACCAACATCTCCCCAAGATAGGAAGGGACTAGGATTTCCTTCATGGGGAAATCCTTGGTTGGTAGACTCCATTTTCTCAACCTGAAGATCAACGAGGGAATTTGTGACGTTATTCCGATTTAAAATAAATTGTAGAATTGAGGCTTCTGTGATCCATCATAGTTATAAGAAGAATTTCGGTGTAAATCACATATGGAAAGACCTTTGTCGACGCGTTTCGAACCAACTAGTGTGGTTCATCGTCAGGACAAGTTGAAGAAACAGATCCAGCGTAGCATGTTAAATAGTTCGAGGAGAGACTCCAACGGCTACTTTTTGACTTTAGGACCCAGGTCAAATTATTTATTCTTATTATTATTATTATTATTATTATTATTTATTATT
>APFE030512188.1:98644-115993 GCA_000404065.3 Pinus taeda
GAAAGAGCGACCTAGAATAAAAAGAAGGAGAAGGACTGGAAAAAGTCCAATAGAAAACCAAAGATCAAGAAGGAAAAAAAGTAAGGTACCAGGGGGAACGATGAAAGCGCAAAAGATAAAAGGGGGCGGGGGGGGTAAGGGGAAGAAACACTAAGACGAAAGGGCAGGGATCCAACATCTACTGATCTTCCAACCGTCATCTCTGTTGAGATTGTTAGGCCTTCTTTCAATTTCAATAGCTTCCCTGAATTTTCGATGATGGAACTGAGCAACTTTGGCAACAACCTTGGCCTCCTCTATACAGACCTGATGCTTGGTCTTATCCACATGTTTTGCTAATGTTGAAGACTTGGTTCTCCCATGTCTCAGGTCAGCTGCATGTTCGCTAGTTCTCTGATGGATGGAGCGCCCCATTTCCCCGATATAGGGTGTCCCACATGAACAAGAGATCAAATAAACACCCTTCATGTCCTTCGGGTTAACGGGATCTTTCACCGATCGGAGGGAATTACGGATGGTGTTGAGGGGCCTGAAGGTTGAGGGAATATCAAACCTCCTAAGGATCCGAGCAATCTTGTCCATGGTTCCTTGGACATAGGGAAGATGAACACCTAGTCGGTGCTCCTTTGGTTCTTTCTTAATTAACGCATTTCTAGAGGCTTTAAGGAAAGCCTTCCAACCAAGGTACCTACTATATCAATTCTCCACAAAGACATCAAGGAGATGGGATTTCTCCTTATCCAAGCTCTCATTATCCGAAATCCTAAGGGCACGAGTAGCGAGGGTGTTAAGAACACCCATCTTCTGAGCGGGGAAATGATGGGAATCAGCATGAAGATACTGCTCAGTATGCGTTTTCTTCTGGAACACAGAGTGGGAGAGAGAGCCATCCTTATTCTTAGATATAAGAATATCCAGGAAAGGGAGGCAACCATTGACCTCTTTTTCCATGGTGAACTTGATGGCAGAGGATTGACCGTTGAGGTGATTGAAGAAGCGATCCAGCTCCTCTTGGCCATGGGACCAGATGACATTAGTGTCATCTAGATACCTTTTCCAAAGCTTGGGAAGGAGACGAGCTGAGGCTAGAGCTTTGGCTTTGAAATCTTCCATAAAAAGATTCACAACAATAGGCGAGAGGGGGGAACCCATGGCCACACCACAGGTTTTCCTTATCGCCTGAAACTTCTCTCTCTCTACAAAGCTTTTGATAGGAAATTATAGTATTTTCATAAAGTATTTCAGCCATCGTCTCTGCCTTTGATCTCATACTTTAGGGGGCATCTGTTATAGGACAAATCGACCTCCTAATCAACTCAGAGGAGAAGGACAAGATGACTGAAAGAATGACCACAGTTGCAAGCCCAGAATCCACACTAACGCTCTCTGTACACTGATAACCTACTTTATAAAGCTTGTTTACAAGCATAAAGGAGCATTAGTCAACCTGCTAACTCATGTTGTTAGACCAGGGGGAGCGTTAGTGAACTTTAGTGATGCTCAAAGTGGCGAAGCCAACGAATCTTCCATTAAATATCTAGATATTATTTCCCTAAATTTGTGCAAGAAAAGCAGGGAAACTCCAAAAATCAAGATATTTGGAGAAATTCTATTCCAAAAATAGAGGCAAATGGGAAAAATCTGGTAAAAGAGGCAGGTTCATGGTTTTTACCCAAATGAACTACAGGTGGAGTTGGGAAGCCCTAATTCGATTGCTATTTAAGCAACGAGAGGGCCATTGCACAAGGGCCAGAGCATTTAGAAGGATAGTACATGGTGCTGTGTGATATTGGCATATTCTTGAAGGAGCTAGCTGAAAGAAGGCGAGAGAGAGAGGAAGAAGGGATAAGGAAGGTTGATGCAACAAGGTTGTTGTAATCACTCTTCTGAATATAGGACTGTGGTTGTGTTCCACTACTCGAAGTGTCGGTGATATTGTGCATATATTTGTCCATTCAGATGCTTGTTGTGTTGAGTATATTAGTTACACATTTATACATTTTTGTTATGGATTCTTTCATTAATTGTCATATGTATATGTTGTGATTGGTTTGCTTTGTTCTTTTGTGCAGGAATCATCTTGGAGCCGGTTAGGAGGAGTTCTTCTTACTGCACGGAGATCCCCAAGCGAATCTAGAAAGAACCAAAGGTGATCCTTTCTCCATATACTGTCAATATATGTTAGATAGATGAGCATGTGTGTAACAGGTACCTTTTGCAAATAACCTTATGGTATGTCGAAAGTCCCGGGAAGACTTTCGAGGGTAGTTTTCATCCCGTGCATTTTACCCCATAGCATATATCCATGTATTCCTTGAGAAGTCATCTATAAATGATACATAGTACATAGACTTAACTAGAAATGGAACCTTCACAGGTCCAAACACATCACTGTGCACAAGTTCTAATATTTGTTTCGCCCTCTTACCACCAAAGGGAAAAGTCACCCGATTCTTCTTCCCATATACATAATTTTCACAGAAATTAAAATCCAGAGAGCTATTACTCATACCTTCTACCATACCTTTACCATGAAGTATTCGAAGGCCCTTCTCTCCAATATGAACAAGCCTTTGATGCCACAACATGGTTTCTCTCTAGAGACCACTAGATTTTCTGCTCCACTTTCAGGAACCACAGAGTCGTTGCACCCATCAACAACAATGCTACCTTGCTACTTGTACAGAGTTCCAATCCAAACTCCCCACATCAATACCATTGCTCCCCGAACCATCTTGAAGGTATCCTTATCGAACATTATTTTTACACCTGCATAATCCAGCTTTCTTACAGAAATCAGATTCCTAGCCACTACATGAATATGCAGAACACCCGGAAGTATTCTAAGCCTTCCACCTTGCAACTTCAACTTTACTTTTCCACGACCAATGATTCTAGCCTTCCTAGCATCCCCTAAGAAGACATCACCACCATCGTATTCCTCATACTCGTAGAACCACTCTCTATGGGGAGTGAAGTGAAAGGATGCACCTGAGTCAATTAACCATGCCTCATGATCTACATGTATACTTGAAGAAGCCAAGTACACATCCCCACCTTCATCTGAGGTGGTTTTCACGTCTACAAAAGGAGCATCATTAGATCCCTTTCCTTTATCAAGAGCTTTAGATATAGAGTCCCTTTTGTAGTGCCCTTACTTTCCGCATTTCTAGCACACCACCTTTATAGGTTTTCCTGGAGATTTAGATCTCCATCTAGATTTAGATGTCCCACACGATGACTTATTGTTTTTTCTGTTTTGGGACCATCCTCGTACAGACAAGGCATCACCATTCTAGCTCTCCATATTTTTCCGTCTCATCTCCTCTGTCAGCAAGGATGAAAGTATTTCATCAAACTGCAAGGCAGTTGTATTGCTACCTATTGCAATAATCAGACTATCCCACGAATCTGGTAGAGAACACAACAAACTGATGCACTTATCTTCATCTAAAATTTTAATATCAATAGATAATAACTGACTTACAACAATATTAAATGCATTCAGATGCTTTGTCACCGAGCTTCCATCTTTCATCCTCAGGTTATACAGATTTTTCCACAGGAATAGTTTATTCATCAGAGACTTAGATTGGCACAAAGTCCCTAACTTGTCCCACAAAGCCTTCATCGTAGCTTCCCCTGATACATTTAGCAATATTGAATCTGAGACACACAACCATATTATGCTCTTTACCTTCTGATCCAACTTCTTCCATTCTTCATCGGACACTCCTTTTGGTTTAGTACCCAGATCTACCGTGATCCACTGATCTTTATCCACCAAAACATCCTCCATCTTGGGTTTCCACAACTCAAAACTCTGACCATTAAATTTCTCGATCTCTATCTTTCCACTGCTCGCCATCTTCTTTCACCACCAGAATCAATCTCGTAAATCTCCCACTGAACAGGGTCTACCACAGGCCCAAGCGAAAACCCTCAGCAACAAAGGTGTCCCCTTGAAGGGAAAACAACTCTGGTACCAAATGTAGGTTTTAACCCCGTACAAAAATCACTTGCATACAAATTCTAAAACATAGAAAATAAACAATCTGAGAGCATAACACATAAAACACATATACACAAAGATTTTCCCCTGGATCCCAAAACCAGGACTACCAGCTTGATTTTTCATTATGTTCCTTTCAATGTTACAATACATATTTATACATGTTGAAGCATCCAATACCATGGACTGAAAACCATCGTGTCCAAAACCATGGACTGGAAATCATCACGTCCAAAACCATGTGCGAAAAATCATGCACAAAACCATAGGTAGGTCCACCCAACCTAATATAGGGTCCAAAAACAAAATTTTCCGGGGTGCTAACCCAGACCCCATAGAGTGGGGTTACCTGCAACCCTCAAACCCCCTATGACTCCCCCGACTATGCAATTGGTGCAATGAAGGGGGGACTCTGCCCCCCTTCTAACCCCCTATTTAACTATGTGGGCTTGTCGTGGAAAGAATATAACAAAACCCAACATGTGTTTGGTCGATAGTATGCATTAATCTAACTGATCAATAATGACGATATTTCCTTCATGGTGAAAGAAAAGCACATGAAACACCAAATACATGAAAAAAATCATATCATATAACCAACTATGACCAAGGAGTAGATTAGTATAATCTAAGGGATCATATACAACTTCAACATCAACATATGTGGTATTTCCCCCTAGCTCAATGGTAAATTAAGGAGAATTTCCTGAGGCAAAAAGGTGTGTCCATCAAAGGCTTGTAGAGTATTACTTAACTTAGCAAGTGTTGGAGAACCAATAGTATTCCAACATGACGCAGACATCACATAGGTATAATACCCTTCATCACTAAAGTGTTGTGTATGTCACAATTAAAGATTCACACCATGATATGAAAAACAACTTGATGAAATATTCTAAAATGAGGGGAAACAACATCAAAAGTGTTCAAACTTGACTTTGAGGGATCTGTCCCTCTGATGTCAGTTAACAAGGCTTTTAGATACGTGGAATAACTCTGCAAAACCTCCAAAATAGGCATGGCACAAAGTGCTTAGGCTAAATTCACAACAATATTGTAATGTTGGGAAACCCACATATTAGGGTTGTGCGTGGAATTTCTAAGAATCCCATTAGGTGGGTGCTAAAATAGTTCCAATTGATTATATAATGTAAGTTATCCAATGGATGCAGTGACGGTGGTTGTGTCCTTACAATCAAAACATGATTGAAGAGGATTGTAAGACTTCACTCATCTTGACAATTTGAATTGTTATTTTAACATAAGAATAAGTGCATTTCTTGCAAAAGGATAATAATGTTTCCCCCCACTACCTCCAGGAATAGGTGGAGGAAGTTTCACAACCATTTGTTGTTGTAGCTATGTGGAGAATGGATGAGTCAAAACAACCAGCTATTATGTGGCTACTGGTGGAGAAAGAAGGTGATGGAATTCATTCATATGAGGGGACCCATGAGTTAAATGTTCTCCCCAACAAATATTACAAGTAAATTTAACCTTTCAGCGACACTCACTTGTGACCCCGCCCAGATTAGGTTGATTTTGAGTATTCTCCTGAGTACTTTTAATATTATTTTTTTGTTTAATCATTTTATTCTTACCTCGAGGTTGTTGAGTACTCTTAGATTTTTTAGAATTCACCATAATAAACAATATGGTAATCTTAGAATAAAGTTCTTGATGAAAACTAGGTGCTTTTTCCAGGGCTTGGGATGTGACAACCTTTTTCCCTAGCTGAGTAGCTAGCTAGTTTAAAGTATCAAAAGAATAGAACCAGTAACACCATCTGAGTGTGGTCCTAGCATGGGTCATTATGGATTAGTTGAAGGGAAAGGAGCATTAGTGATGATCATGTTGTGGCATTTTTTTTTGGTTTTGATAATTTAGAATAAATTAGACAAAAAAATGAAAATATTTACAAAATGTTAAGATAGGATGTGACAAAAAGAATATTAAATTAAAATTGTTAGGAAAATATTTTGACAAATATGTCCATATCAAAGAAAATGTTAGGGAAGATGCCCTAAAAAATGAAGGCAAAATAAAATGTTAGGTTAGATAGAAAAGATAAAGAAATCAACTCTGAAAGTGTTGCAAATCTAAATGCCACTACTTTGCTCTAAATTCAGTTTGAAAAATAATAAGTTGTGTGCAGTTTGTTTAGATGCCACACTAGGTTATTTTATCCAATTATACAGTTGCATCATAGGTGAATTTGTTTTAAATTAATTCTCATAGGTATAAAATAAATTGGCTCAACAGTATAATCTGAGCCAATGAAGGGAATAAGGCATAGAGATAGATTGTTCTTAAAAAGAAAATATTGGGTTGCTAGATCAAATACATGCTGAAAGGATGAGTAAAATGTTAGGAATAGAAGGGTAGGTAGAAATGTGAAATTTTGAGATGTTGAAGTGGTTATTTCCTAAAGATCAAAACATTAGGAAACATATTGATGACGGGATTTCAAATAACCAAAGTTTTAACCTTATGTTATTTCATTCATATCCTATCACTTCATTTGTTAAATCACCCGGACCCACAGCGGCCGCGTCCGCCTATCATATCGTGACCCCACTATTCATTCATCACTCACACATTAAAATCCCTCCACCTCACCTCTCATCCTGTACACTCCTCTGCAATCATACCACCCACACTCCCTTTCGGCCCTTATTCAGTGTTTGAAGTTTATTGGGGGGGGCAAAATGGGCAGTCTTTAATACTGCCTACATAAACCACAAAAAGTCCTTTCTAGTATTTTGGGACTAGAAATCCCAAAACCACAAATCACTCTGCCTTACCCCCGAACACAGTATCCTCATAGTCATTTACCACTGCTCCTCGTCACCTCCACATCACATTTCACTTCATGTCTCCCCTCCAATCATCTTCCACCTATCCATTTCCCATTCATTTCTACTCCCACGCATTTATAACCAAATGTCTGTTAATTAACCCGTTACATAATTAATGAACTTTCAAATGTTCGGCGCCACCCTCCCACTCGATTTTTCCCTTTATAAACATTGTGTCATACATTTCAAAGGTTACACAATTAACTCTTGTGACCAAGATTATTCTTCAATCTAGCCTACTTATATAGCTCAGCCACTTGTCCTATTCTCAAGCATATCTTCCAGGTCCACTTGTCAGTTACCTGTGTCCACTCTAGTAACTCTTTTTACCATTTTTTCATTTACAATCTGCAGTTTTGTCTGAAGAAATGCCTCCCAAGGGAAAAACAATCGCAGGGGTTTCAAATCCTCTAATTCACCCACAGATTGATTTCCACCATACTCCATTAGTTGACAAGGATTGTAAAACCATTGAGACTTCTTCTCAATTTGATTTATTTGAAATTTATTGCTGGTGGGAGGAGAAACTAACTGATCAGAGTGATGAAATTGGGCTCTGGGAATCCCAATTACCCCACTATATTTTTCCATAGATACACAGAGCTTCAGAGTTTGTGATAAAATGCCATGAATCCTATGATCCTAGCCAGAGAGCCATTACCTGACCTACTGGAGAAATCCTTTGTCCCATTAACGTTGATTCAATTGAGAAAATGTTGCAAGCCCCTGCAAAAACACCAAATCATCCTTTTTCTCATGAAAACCTAATAGAAGCTTATAACAAACTGGACTTTACCAAGAGATCCCAGACCCTGGAACTATTTTTAGCAATTGGTAGTCCTTTACCAAAGAGAAATCCCCCTTATGATTCATCTATGTTTCCTGAAAGAACCAGGCATATGACTACTATCCTATATTATTGGCTTGGTTATCACTTTGATCAGTCTGTCAATGAAGCCATCCTTGGTTTCTTATCCATGTTTTCTTCTGATTCTGAGCCTACTATTATTTATGATTTCAGTCATTTTATAGAAGATGCCATACATGAGCAATTTGTCAAATTTAACACTAAATAAGTATTCAAGTATGCTTCAGTAGTTGTATATCTATTCATATATTTTTCAGGGAGATAAATTCCCATTCCCTTTGTAGAAACTTGATGAAGAAGGATAGCAACAGTCAGTGATTTTCTGGACTTCAATGGGAATGAAGGAGAAAGAAGAATTCACATACAAGAAGTTCATAGAACTATTTATTCATCTAGCCCTCAGCCTTATGAGTAACACTCCATTACCAAGGATCAGTGAGGAGATTATCAAAGAACTTCAGTTCATAGATCAAGCTGAAATAGGAGATTGGTATTGCTACCAAAACTACATAGAAATCAGGGTTTTTGGCTATGAGCTTCCACCCTACAAACTACCAAAGTACCTCCCTGTTAGAATATTTTCACTGGAGTACTTGAGGCAAAGATTGAATGCAGATGAAGTACATTTTGTGGTTGCCAAAAAGAAATCACAATTTAAGCTCAAAGCTCAAGTTGGTCCCTTCATTTGTAATACTAGGGTAGCAGGGGAGGAAGCTGATAAGTTGTTAAAAGAAATGAAATTTGCTCTCAATTTCTCTTGACCATATGACCCATTGGGAGTCATCTCCAAACTCAGAGTGGAAAATAAGTTCACACCATATCACCATACAGCTAGGCTTGAGATAAAACAATTCAAGAATCAGTTGGAATGGATAGAGAATACCCTCCAAGAGGCTGAGGTGCAGGCAGTCTCTACATCAAATATGTAAACATCAATTGCATAGGAAAAGGGAGCCAAGAGAGGGAGGGAAGAACAATATTCACCTGCAATAGAGGAAACAAGCCAAGGCTTCAAGGTCTTTCACAGGAAAAAGAAACAAAGGGTCTCTATGAATATTGATTCACAGTCTGTTGAACAATCTATACAATCTCCAACTCAATCTACCACTTCTCATGAACAACAGATAGTCCAAATTGTTGGAGGCATTCCAGAGAATAAAGAGGAAGACATCTTCCATGTCTTTAGTGAAATGAAAAGAAAGAATGAAGGATTGAAGTTAAATACTTACACCCAGTTCTGGAAGCATTCTTCCAGCTCTCAAGCCAGACTTCTTTCAGTCTCTGACTCTGTGAAGGGGAAGATTCAAATGGCTTTCTTGAAGGCCCAAGTTCCTTAGCCCAAGACTGTAGCACAATACTAGAAACACACATCTTTTGAGTTTAATGTTTAGGATGTGCATCCAATTGATCAAATTGAGATGCACAGACAAACTGGAAAAATGATTGCTTCAACCTTGACAAACACTGCTATGAGTTTGTCAAAATTGCAAGTTACATTGGCCAACATTCAGTCACAATTAAAGTTGGCGAAGGTCTCCTCGTTAGCAAAGGATACCAAGATTCAGACATTGGAAAATCTAGTGCTAAGGATGGGATATGATCCATCAAACATAAATGATGTAGAGGAGCTCATTCAGAAAAAGAACATTGAAGTTGCAACACTAAAGAAACAACTAAAACTACCAGAATCTGATGATCCAATGGCCAAAGAAATCGAGGAGACAGAGACTCAAAATTCAGATATCATGAAGCTCATCATAGAATAGAATTTGCAAATAAAACAAATGGAGGAGTAGATGGGGAATTTGGTTAAGCAGAAGGAGGAAGCTATCAATAACATTCAAACTTCAACGGATGTAGTTTGTCTTGCAGCAGTTCCCACCACCAAAGTTTATCCTACAGCCACTACATTAGCGACAGGTACAGCAGAAGGAGTTGAACATCTTACTGAAGCAGTTTAGAACTTGTCTATCTAGACAAGAGAAATAAATAAATTAAAGGATGAACTCAAATAATTACAGCTTATGAAGTCTATATCAGACAGTACACACACAACTGAAACAAATAGACTTAAAGGCCAAGTGGAATTGTTGAAGAAAGAACTCACAAATTCCTTCATAGGAAACAAGTTGGGTTTAGCAAAAGAAATTTTGTGGGAAGTTTGGAAATACGAAGTGGGGGGCGGGGGGGGGGGGGGGGAGGGGGGTCATCAATATTTCTTTTTAATTATATTTTCAAAAAAACATATATATAATTATATATATATATATATATAATATATAATATAAATATAAATTAATATATATAGATAAGATATAGATGAACACAGAATAGATAGTTGGAATAATGTTTTTATTAACACAAATAGTGCAAATGAAACAAATAAATATATAATGTGCAAATAGTTCCAAAGCACCAACTTGAACTTTTGTGAGGCTCAACCTCTAGAGAACAACTCTTCTGACAAGCAAAAGTTTACACTTAGGAGCACAACTCCAAGAATCCAATCCTTCAGTGATGAGGCCAACCCTGAAGTGTTGGAATCTGAGAGGGGGGGGGTGGGGGTACATCATTATTTTATTTTAATTGTTCTTTTATCACCAAAACAGATAATATATCTATATATATATATATAGAGATATGGAACATAGAAATAGATAGTTGGAATAAATGTTTTTATTAACACAAATAGTGCAATGAAACAAATACAATATGTAAATGGTTGAAATTAGTTGCCAAGCACCAACTTGAACTTTTGTGAGGCTCCAACCTCCAGAGCACCAACTCCGCTTTTCCAAGGCAATAGTTTTACACTTAGGAGCACCAACTCCCAAGAATTCCAATCCTTTCAATGATGAGGCTCCAACCTCGTGGACTCCAACCCTAACCTGGTAGAAACTATTTTGTTGTAGTTCTCTGCTCCAAGCGTGTTGAGCTTCTGCTTCATTCCTTTTCTTCTACTTCTCCTGCCTCTCCTGCCTCTTCTACCTCTACATGAACTTTGGCTTCCTCTCACACTGATTATTCGCACACACTTCCTTGTTTTTTCCTATATTTGTATTCCTGATGCCTCTGACTATTCGTTTCCACTTCCCACTGACTCTTCGGCTTCTTCAATGCTCACTTCAGCTTCCTCTCCACTAGCTTGTCCTTTGTCTTCCCTCTTCTTCATGAATTTGGCTTTTTAGTTTCCTCTGCGCCGACTGTCCATTCAGCTTCCTGGCTTTTTGGTCATTGTATTTTAAAAAACTATAACAGAGCCCCGTGTTTCAATGATAATAGGCATACACAGAGACTGTATTGTTTAACGGACATGCCACGTCCAAATCACAATCGTAATTGGATTTAGTTCAGCCTCTTGAACTATCGGGAGCATTTCTTAATGCATTTTTTCCTTCAAAACCCCGTGCAAGGCAAATATTCAAATACACAGGAAATATGAGAAAAATCGGTGGAAACGTTAAAGGGCGGACTTCAAATTTGTTGCACCCTCATCTATACCTACATCGGGTCCATAGTGAAATTGCAATTAGTAGTTGCATCATATCGTACCATCCCTTTATAACTTGCAATGGTCACTTTCGACATGGCGGGTGCGATATAGCATTAAGTCAAGTGTAACGTTGCATCGAATCTGCAACATTCATCACAGTCGGTGCTTGCCCTTGGTGGAGGTCCGATGCGATATCGTTAATCGCTACTGGCAATTGCAATGGGCCACTTAACACTTTATAACTCCCGCTCCCGAAGTGTTGATGCAATATACGTCGGCAATCACAAATCGCAAAGTTTTAGGTCTATACCTTAATGTAGACCACTCACTTATAGCGATGTGATAATATGTGCTGGACTCGATAAGACTCAACACTCCCGTGCATAAAATTTCAAGTCCGCTTTCCTGAATTGCTATGTTTTTAGTGTGATTTATTTGTGTAAAAGACATTCGGTGATAAACAAGTAAATACAGAGGAGTGATGCTATATGGGTTCTATGGACTTGATAGCATTAAAACTTCTGCATCCAATAGTGTATTTGTAATACACCCATGTCTCCTACCTCTGATAGAGTATTCTTTGGCATTCTTTCTCTGATAGCTCTGTTTGCTTCCTCTGATGGCTCCGATAGCTCTGATTGCTTCGTCTAATGGCTCTATCTTCTCTTTGCTTTGTTTTCTCCTCTGATGGCTCTTTCTGCTCCTCTTGGCTCCTTCGATAGCTCTATTTTCTCCTTTGATGGCTCTGTTTGCTCCTCTTGGCTCCTCAAATATTTCCATATTGACATCAATGACAATTTTTGTCAACAATCTCCCCCTTTGTTATTGATTGAAATATTCTTCTTCTCTCCCCCTTTGACATCAATTGCAAAGGAATGCATACAGGCTTCCCCTGTCGAATTGCTCCCCCTGTAGAACTATTCCCCCTATCTTACAACACCTTTATGAATGAAATTGAGTGATGCTAAAGAAATAACCCCCATCTTTTGACGAAGATGTTCAAATGCTTCTCGAGGAAGAGGTTTTGTGAAAATATCAGCTATCTGCTCCTTAGTGTTGATATATTCCAAGATGATGTTTTGTTCAGCTACTTGTTCATAAAGGAAATGATACTCAATTGGTATATGTTTGATCTTTGAGTGCATCACTGGATTTTGCTAAGACTAATAGCACTTGTGTTATCACAATAGATGGTAATTGGTTGATCTATACCTATGTTGACATATTTTAGGGCTTCCTTCATCCATAGTATTTGAGTACAACAGTCTGCTGCAGCTATATACTCGGCTTTGGTTGTGGATAATGATATGGATGTATGTTTTTTGCTGAGCCAAGATACTAAATAGTCTCCTAGGAAGAATGCATTTCCACTAGTACTTTTTTGATCATCTACACTTCCAAGCCAATCAGCATTGGTGTATGCCGTTACAGTCAGTGTTGAGATCTTAGGGTACCAAAGATTGAAATCAGGAGTTCCTTTTAGATATATGAGAATTCTTTTTACAACTGACAAATGGGATTGTTTAGGAGCAGATTGAAATATTCCCACCGTTCCTACTGCCTTCATTATGTCGTGTCTTGTAGCAGTTAAGTACATAAGGCATCCAATTATTGACATGTAATGAGTTGCATCTGCTGGAGGGGAGTCATCATCTTTGCTTCATTTGCAATTTGTGGTCATAGGTGTGCTCATGGGTGCACAGTCTTCCATTCCATATCTTTTAAGCATGTCTTTAAGATATTTGGCTTGAGATATAAACAATCCTGCTATGGTTTGAGATACTTGTAGTCCAAGGAGGTGATATAACTCTCCTATCACTGACATCTCGAATACTCTTAACATGTTTTCAGAAAATGCATGGCTCATTTCATCATTGTTGCTAGCAAAAATCATATCATCAACATAAACAAGTGTGACTAGTAGCCTACCTTCATCTGTCTTTATGTAGAGATTACTCCCTGCCACTCCCTTATTGAAGCCTTTTCGTTGTAGATAATGATCCAATCTTGCATACCAAGCTCTGGGAGCTTGTTTCAACCCATATAATGCCTTTTTCAACTTACAGACTAGGTCTTTTCCTTCCGTTAGATCAAACCCTTCTGGTTGCTCCATGTAGACTTCTTCCTTGAGTTCCCCATTTAGAAATGTTGATTTTACATCCATTTGATAGATTTTGAATCCTTTTGATCGAGAAAAATCCAAGAACATCCTGATAGCTTCCATACGATCTACTGGTGCAAATGTCTCTTCAAAGTCAATTCCTTCAATTTGTGAATAGTCTTTGCAGACAAGCCTTGCCTTGTTTCTGATAACTTGTCCTTCTTCATTCATTTTATTTTTGAACACCTATTTGGTTCCTATTATGTTTTTGTCCTTTGGACGAGATACCAGCTCCCATGTCTCGTTCTTCTCAATTTGGGACTTTTCTTCTTCCATGGCTTTTACCCAATGAGGATCCTTACTTGCTTGTGCAAATGTTTTTGGTTCTATCATGGATATAAGAGCAATAACGTTTCTCTTTGGTGTAATTATCATCCTTCTTCGGGTTTTCATCCCTTCATCTCTATCGCCAATAATCTACTCTTCTGGATGATATTTCTAGAGAAACTTCATCTTTGAAGGGGTATAAGGTGGTTCTTTTTCCTCTTTTTATTCTTCCTAATCTATTTCTTCTTCTTTAGGTTCTTCTTCTTCAATGAGAGGATCATCTTCAGGTTCTTCAATTTCTTTTTCTGGAAGGTCTTCACCAATCTTTACATCAATGCTTTCCACTATTTTCTTTAGTTGAAAATTGTAGCACTTGTAGGCTTCACTCCGTGTAGAGTATCCAAGGAATATCCCTTCATCAACCCAAGAATCAAACTTTCCTAGTGAGCCATCATTGATTTTTTTGAAGCACTTACATCCAAATATCTTGAACTACTTCACTGAAGTAGGTTTTCCTTTCCATAATTCATGAGGAGTTTTTTCACAATTTGGTCTTAATTGAGTCCGATTCAAGGTATGGATAGTTTTCCCCACTGCTTCTCTCTAGAATTTTGGTTGCAAGTCTACTACTAATGACATTTTTCTTGCCATTTCTTGAACTGTCCAGTTTCTTCTTTAAACTATCCCATTTTGCTAAGGTGTTTTGGCAGCAAAGAATTCTCTTTTAATTCCATGTATGTTACAGGACTCATTAAATTATTTTGATGTGAATTCTCCCCCTCTATTTGTTTTGAGGCACTTAATTTTTTATTCCGTTTCATTTTCTACAAGTGCTTTTAGATTCTTAAAACACTCAAATGTTTCAGATTTATATTTTATAAAATATATCCACATCATTCTAGTATAATCTTCAAGAAATAAAACAAAGTACCTTTCTCCTTGGAGTGCCTAATTTCTAGTTGCTCCACATAAATCAGCATGGATGATCTCCAAGGGCTTTGATGTAGAGAGATCCTTGATCTTGTGGCTGGCTCTAGTTTGATTTCCATGTTGACAGGGACCACATACTCCTTGATTTGGTTTGAATAGCCTTGGGATGTCTCGTACATCCTTAATCTTGCTGATATTGATTAGATTTTCGAAGCTTGTATGTCCAAGTCGCTTGTGCCACAACCAACTTTCATCTGTCTGACTTAGGTAGCATTTATTTCCTTAAATCTTGTTCAGAATGTAAATGTTGTCTGGTGTTCTAACCCCTTTCGCCATAAGTTCCCCTGAGGAAGAGTTCCTTATTTCATAGTCTTTGGTGCTAAAGACAACATTATGTCCTTGATCACAGATTTGGATGACACTCAGAAGGTTGTGTTTGAGCCCGTCTACTAGCAGAGCATCTTGAGCTTTTCCTTTTCCATTGATGAGGGTAATAGTTCCTTTTCCCGTAGTTCTACCATATCCGTTTCCAAAGGACACATTTCCTTCCTTTTTGCTTAATGAGACAAACTTCCTTTTGTCCCCTGTCATGCGTCTGGAGCACCCACTATCCACAAACCAATGATTTTCATTATTTTGAGCATATAGAGCCAAGCCACATTTATCGATGTTGGGATTCTCACTACTTGCTTTTCTCCTTTAGAGTGGGCAGTTTTGTTCATAGTGTCCATTATTGTAGCATAATGAACAAATCAGATCAAATTTGGTCAAGGGATCAAACGAATTGAAGGTTTTGATTTGTCCCTTCCTTTTGGGGCCATATGGTTTGTTTATTTGATCCTTTAGCTTTGGTGTTTCACTTTTGCAAGTCATGTAATGTCTGGCTTGGGGGAGGGGTGAATCAATATTTCTTTTTAATTGTTCTTTTTATCACTAATATATATATATATATATAGATGTATATGGAACACAGAAATGGATAGCTAGAATAAATGTTTTTATTAACACAAATAGTGTAATGAAACAAATACAATATATAAATGGTTGCAATTAGTTTCCAAGCACCAACTTGGAATTTTGTGAGGCTCCAACCTCTAGAGCACCAACTTTGTTTTTCGAAGGCTATAGTTCTGTACTGAGGAGCACCAACTCCCAAGAATTCCAATCCTTTCAGTTTTGAGGCTTCAACCCTAACTTGGTAGAAATTGTTTTGTTGTAGTTCTCTGCTCCAAGCCTGTTGAGTTTTTTCTTCACTCCTATTCTTCTGCTTCTCCTGCCTCTCTTACCTGTGCTACCTCTGCCTAAATTTTGGATTCCTCTCACACTGATTATTTGCACACACTTCCTTTTTTTTTTTCCCTATTTTTGTATTCCTGATGCCTCTAACTGTTCGTTTTTGCTTCCCATTGACTCTTCAACTTCTTCAATGCTCACTTCAGCTTCCTCTCTGCTAGCTTGTCCTTTGGCTTCCCTCATCTTCATGAATTTGGCTTTTTGGTTTCCTCTGCGCTGGCTTTCCATTCGACTTCCTGGCTTTTCGGTTGCTGTATGTTAGAAAACTATAATAGAGCCCCGTTTTTTCAATGATAATAGGCATACACAAAGACTGTATTATTTAACGAACATGCCACGTCCCAATCGCAATCGAAATTGGCTTTAGTTCAACTTCGTGAACTATCGCGAGAATTTCTTAATGCATTTTTGCCTTCAAAACCCTATGCAAGGAAAATATTCAAATACATAGGAAATATGAGAAAAACCGACGAAAACTTTAAAGGGCGGACTTCAAATTTATTTCACCCTCATCTATACCGAAATCGAGTCTGCAATGAAATCGCAATCGGCAGTCATAGCATATCGCACCATCCCTTTATAACTGGCAATGGTCACTTCCGACATGGCGGATGCAATATAGCATTAAGTCAAGTGTAATGTTGCATCGGATCTGCAACATTCATCGCAATCGGCACTTGCCCTTGGTGGAGGTCCAATGCGATATCGCTAATCGCTATCGATGATTACAATGGGTTGCTGAACACTTTATAACTCCTGCTCCCGAAGTTTCGATACGATATACATCGGAAATCGCAAATCGAAAAGGTGTAGGTCTAGACCTTAGCGTAGACCACTCACTTATAGCGATGTGATAATATGTGTTGGACCCAATAAGACTCAACACTCTTGTGCATAAAATCTCAAGTCTGTTTTCCCTAATCCGCTAAGTGTTTAGCGTGATTTCTTTGTGTAAAAGGCATTCGGTGATAAAGAAGTAAATAAACAGGATTGATGATATATGCGTTCTACAGACCCGATAGCATTAAAACTTCTACCTCCGATAGTGTATTTGCAATACACCCAATTCTTCCGCCTCCGATAGAGTATTCTTTGGCATTCTTGCTCTCATAGCTCTGTCTGCTTCCTCCGATGGCTCTGATTGCTTCCTCTAATTATTGCATCTACTCTTTGATTTGTTTGCTCCTCTGATGGCTTTGTCTGCTCCTCTTGGCTCCTCTGATAGCTCTGTTTGCTCCTCTGATGGCTTTGTTTGCTCCTCTTGGCTCCTTGAATATTGCCATATTGACATCAATGACAATCTATGTCAACAGGAAGAAATCACAGAGGCAATCAAGGAGATTTGGCCCTCCATTAAGATAATATTCAATCAGGAAGATCTCTTGGAAAAGCTCAAGAAGTAGTGGAATCCATAACTAGGTAGCTGGAGGATATGCTAGAGACTGCCTCTGATATAATTAATTTTTT
>APFE030512198.1:0-38904 GCA_000404065.3 Pinus taeda
CGGGTCCGGAAGCCCCATTGCATATTGCATATCGGCAGAGCCCGGGGGTCATGCAGTTAGCAGACCCGACGATGATTATATGCCCGATTATATAAAGTTTGAGGTCTGGCCTAAGTGATCGGGGTGGAATTTTCTGTGTTTTCCCATGTTTTTCAAAATTTGCGATATAACAAAGGAGTGGGGTCTTAGTGCAAAATGTGGGCCTGTGGAGTCTCGATAGTGTAATCGCACATTGGGGCGGTGGAAGGCATGGGACCTGCGGAGGTGCCGATACCCGATTGCGATTAAAGGAAGCCCTCGAAAACTGTGCCAAGACTATGGATTCAATAGGAGATTATGTGTTGCCTGTGTTTTATGTGTTCATCCTTTTCGCACTTGCTCTCATAGTTTTATAAAAGTTAATGAAGGCAGTGTTATGTTATGTGTGAATATTTTTGTTATATTGTTCGCAATAATGAAGTTAATGATAGCTATCCTTGCAGGTGAGAAGTAAAGGATGCAGGAGTGGATTTGAAAAGCCATATATACATAAGCGTTGTGTTTGAAGGTCCAACCTCAAGCGTTCCGGGTCGGGATCCCATGCGTGGCCTATACATTCCGAAAGCAAAATTGTCCCAGTCTTCATTATGGGAAGGCAACATACAGTCACCCTTTTTACCAACATCTATTCACTTCCTCAGGAAATGAATCGATCCGACCATTATGCTTTCTACGTGTTAGCGGTCATGCTGACAATCCTATCTCTGTGTACTCGATTTGCATATCGGAAACAGTGGGAAAATGAAGAGGCAGGGTAGACCTAGAGTCAAGGGTGTTTGCATAAGTATTACCTCCGAAGAGGAGAAAGGGCTTTTGATTTTCGAGAAGAACAGATTGTCTTTATTGTGAATAAGGAGGACAATTTTGGGGAAAGAAGGAGCCTTTAGTTTCAGACTTATTTGATTGTTCTTTTATATGTTTTGGATTAGAGTGTTGTTGTTGGCATGAATGTAAATGTGATTTGTATTTATGCATATTGATGACTTACAGTTCACTATTAGTCTTGTTAAATTGAATGTAATTCAGTTTCATGTTTAACTTGTGAATGGTTTCTGATTTGAAACTAAGTTAAACATCAGTTGCAAGTTTTAATTCCATAAAAAGAATGTGGATTCCTATATGAGTGATTGGATTGCAATTTAGCTTTAATACAGTCTTGTCCAGCGGTGAATTCAGTGATTGATTCATTTGGACTTGAATCTGTGCATGATGTTTAATCTTCTTTATCACGCTCCTGCCAAACATATATATGATGTTTAAACCTCTGTATTATGCTCATGCAGGATAGATTAGGATAGCTAGGACTAGATTAGAGTAGTTAGAAGTAGTATAGATAGGATGTAACACATAAAGGTTAGTTGTTTTATTTTGTTGATATAATCAAAGTCTTCCTCTCGGAAGCAATCTTTCAACGTGTTTAAACAGTTTACGGGGTCCCTTAAAACCCGTCGGAGCTAGCCATTCCTAACGAAAGTAGGTGTAATTGGGGCTTGTGATCAGGTTAGTTTCCCTTGTTGGCATAGTGAAAATTCACTACATCAACAGTATGTTAGATGCCATTCATGTCAGATCTTTCCTTTGTTCTTCATGTTTGGAGTTATTGAGTCAACAATGAAAAGGGTGAGATAAAATTGGGAAATGTTAATCTAAAATGTGGAATGTGGTGTGCTCCATTTGACAATTTAGAATTCCCTTAAGTATTACCATCCAAATATTTTGTTTAGAGTAAAGACATGGCTTCATCACTTAATCCTATCTAGTTAAGAAAACGAGGAACTATTTAGGCATATTGTTCAATTCAACAAAAATTACAAAATCCACTTTGTTTCATATAGTTCACATTCATGCTATTGCTTTTCACTCTTTTGTTGTGTCTGGTAGACGATATACAAGGAATACTAGTGGCTGAAGTGCTTCTATATTTGTAAGTGAGAGTTGATCTGGAATTGTTCAAGTGTATTGTTTAAATTATTCCTTTTAGACTAACATTGATGTTTTATAATTAGAATTTTCAAGCTTACTTCAAAAATAATCTCTAATTGTTGAATAGATACATTTGCAGGCTTAAAAGTTAACATGTAAGTGTGAAGTGATAAGATGAAACAAAATAGAAAATTGCACTCACATACAAATGTGCTAGATATGTGATATAAAACTCTTCTTGAAAAAATCATGGTGGAAGAATCAATGAATGATTGTATTTCCTCTCTAAATTGGTACACATTCAAGGATATTATGAAAAAGTTAGGCCCAATAAGGTCTTAGAATGATTTGAATGAATTGTTGATGTTCCACAATTCTTGAAAACTCTCGAAATTATTATATACTTCCTCCATTTCTTAAATATTGTATTGGAGTGATTAAAACATTGATTGGAACTCTTCTCCTTATTTTATGCTTCCCATAGTGATGGTTTCATGGTTGGTCAACATGTTGGATGAACTATAGGCATAGAAAATGAAAATGATCAAGCTCTTCTTATTTGAAGTTGAATTCATGATTGATGATGTAGATATGGAAACTACATGTGCAATTATCGCCTCTAACTGCAAACTTTTGCAATTGAGGGCATTGGCCACGAAATGACCCCCACCAATGTGCTACAAACAAAAAGGCATTAGTTAGTTCATTTCATTACTTATTTACAAGTATTTACAGTTTGAATTGTAAATTTGTAAAAAATTGAACTTTAAAAGAGAAACAAATTGGAATTACCTATGTGGTTGATCCACATCCCTTCCCATATTTGCCAAGTTTTTGCCAAAGGTATTTGCTGCCATACTGGAAAGAGTAAGTTGTTTATGTATTTCCAACTAGTTAGAATGGTGAGGTACCATGCACTTCAAACAATCATGCAACCCATCTCTGACCTCCCTAGTTAGCACATCTCCTAGCCGAGCTTTATAATGATACCTTGGGTCCTGGAAATACCCATCTGCATGTATATGATGATGGGGCTAATTGTTCCATTTGTTATTAATGATATCCCAAATATGCCCATATTTAGCTAATTTATCCTTGTAAGCTGCTCATATTTACTCCTTTGCCTAATCCATAGGCTCATAGATGTAGCCCATGACCAATTTTCCCCATCCACCATCTGTAATACCTTAACAAGGGGCTTGCCAATTTTCACAAGATTTGTAGTCATTTTTCAAAAATAATTGTCAAAAAAATTCATTTTGGTGTCTTTTCCATCTTGTCTACGAGCCCATCGAGGTGAATTCCATTCATTAGAAGAAAATATTTTTTCCAAGTTTTTTTGTTGAGAATTGAGACATTGCAATGTAAGGAAGTGAGTTGCAAATCTCGTAATTGCAGGCCTAACAAGCTCTTTCCCCCAATGTTTTTCCTCATTAGGCTCAATACCCATGAGTGGTTGTAGATGTATTTTGTGATGCACTTGGATGCTCTATAATGTTTTTTACCCACTCCACTATGCTTATGTCCTCGAGCATGAGTTCTATGCAATGTGCAACACATGGAGTCCAACATATGGTCTTATATTTGGACCCTAGCATCTTTCCAACAAGAACATAGTTTGAGGCATTATTTGTGATGACCTACACAAAATTCTCCTCCCCCACTGCCTAAATAATCTCTTCCAAAAGCTCAAATAGAAGGTTTTCATCCTTTACCTTATTAGATGCATCAACTAATCTCAAAAACATGGTTCTATGAGGACAAGAAATAAGGAAATTAATGATAGTGCGGTTCTTTCCATCGGTCTGTCCATCTGACATGATGGAACAACTTGTTTTCGCCCATGAATCTCTAAACTCAGTGAAATACCCATTGATGCAACAAATCAATTTTTGCAAAAGAGTTCCCCTCAAGTCATGCACACTAGGGCCTTTAAAGCCCTTTCCTGCAGCTATAACAAAGTCTCACATAGCTTGGTAATAAAGTGATCGAGCAACATTAAATGGGATATTTGCATCATACCACTAGATAGAAATGTATTGAAAAACAGGTTCTTTGCATTGCTTTTTCCAATGGTCATACAAAGTGGGTTAATGTTGCGTTTGACTTGGTTGGAAGTGGGATTAGCAGAGGTAATGGTGGTCGAATTTGAGAAATAAATCTAGATGTTCGTCCTCTTTTTTCCTTTAGGTTGTTGGCCTTAACTAGAAAACCCAAGAGCAGGAGGAACATAGTGAAGGGGGTCATTGGTTGAAGGGATTTAAGAAGAGTCTTGAATCTCAAAATCATCATACCCACCATCTCTCATGGCTTGTAAAATTTCATTCTTCCTTGCAATTTCTTTTTGGAGAGCCTTATCTCTAGCCTTATTCTCCTCGAACTTCATAAACTTGGAAAGTATTTTGCCCTAATATCTCCTATCACTTCCTTTGGTGCTTGACATGGATTTACTTGGCCTCTTATTCCAACCAAGTGTTGTTTCAACTTGAGAATGTGCCCCCCTCCAATAGATTTATTTCAAAATTTACAGATCATTTTTCCATCAATCATATCATAATGATCTCATGCAATGCCCATCACTTTTGGAGGCATGGTGGCTAGAAATATTTGAAATTTTCAAATGAAAGAAATATGCAAATAAAAAAAAGGCAGCTAAGTAAAATGGAAAACCTATGATAAATTTGGGGAAAAAATGGGCAATATTTAGCCTATAAAATTTAAGACTTGAAAAGTAATAGTTGAACGTGAAATTTGATATCATAGAACATAAAAAACCTAAATACATGGACAACAATGAAATAAGGATTTTTTCAAGTGAAAATCCTTATCTAGAAATGGAAACTAGCTCCCCTAGCCTCCTCTTGAAGATGCCAACTCCACTAACAACTCCAAATTATCTCCAAAGTAGTGCCAAGTCCAACTCCAAGCCTCTTTTTTCTGTTTCGATACATTAGTAATCAATGTTTTTCTTTCTAGTACACAACCAACAAATATACCTGTTCCCGTACTCAGTCAACAAACAGAGCCTATGACAACGCCCAGTGAGTGAACTAGACCACCACTGTGACCCGTCAGCAAGTTAATTACCTCTGCACCTCAATCACCAGTTTTCGACCAACCTTTCCCGGGTAATTCGATTTCTCATGTTCATTTCCCTTTCATCATGTCTCCTAAAGGAAAATCTAAAGTTACAGAGGAGAACCCCCTTCTACCCCCTGTCATCGATTTAGACCACCAACCTCTGGTAGACCAAGAATATAAGATCATTGAAACCAGTTGTGAGTTCGACCTTTATGAACTTCACAACTGGTTAAAGCAGAAATTCATAGACCTCAGTGATGAATTGGGCCTGTGGGACTCCTCCCTACCCCAATTCATTTTCCCTCAGACTTACCACTTCCTTGAGTTCGTTTCATGGTGCCAATTCCGATATATTCCCAATCAGAGGGCAATTGTGGCCCAAAATAATGACATCCTTTTAACAGTCACATCTAAATCCATCTCCCAAATGCTCCAAGTGCAAAACTCTGCCCCTCTGAAACCTTTTACGGTAGATTCCCTCATGAAATTCTGCAAAAAACTCACCTTCCCACATAGAGCTAAGATATTTGAGACTTTTCTCCCTGAGGATGCCCATTTACCCAAGAAAAATCCCTCTTATTCATCCTCTATGTTCCAAGAGATGACCAAATAGATTATCTCCATTGTTTCATGCTTACTTGGCTACCAATCCGATCAGTGGGTTAATGAGGCTGTCATTGGTTTTTTATCAGTCTTTACCATAGGTGAAAAACCCTCCATCTTAAACTACAGTTAGTTTCTAGCAGATGCAATCCATGAGCAGTTCCTGAAATTTTCTACAGAGGGAACCTTCAAGTATGCTTCAGGCCTAGTTTATTTATTTCTATATCATCAGGGAGACACGTTTCAGTTTCCCCTACAGAAATTAGATGAGCAGGAGAATTCTCAATCAGTAATTCATTGGACTTCCTTGGTAAGGAAGAATTCCTATGAATTCACCTTCAGTGAAGATTTTGATTAGTCTTTATATACAATATCTTTCTCATTAAACGGTAATGTTGAGCCAAGGATAGGACCAGAAATCAAAATATTTCTTCATCTTAGTGAGCAGACCAAAACAAGTGATCAGTACCTGTACCAGAACTACACAGAAATCAGGCTCTATGGCTGTGAATTGCCACCTTACTGGTTGCCGAAGTTTGTCCCCATTAGAGTTTTCTCATTAGAGCACATAAGACAAATGATTAACATGGACGAGCTGCATTTTGTGGCAGCAAAGAAGAAATCCCAATTTAAAATTAAAACACAGGTGGGCCCTTTCATCTGTAATACCAGGGCAACAATTAAAGAAGCAAGCATCCTCCTAAAGAAAATTACCTTCACTAAGTTTCACCTGATCATATGACCCCTTGGGAGTGATTTCAAAGCTAAGAGTAGAACAGAAGAATACTCCATACATTCACATTCCTAAGCCAAAGATTGAAAAACACGTGAACCAGGATCAATGGGAGGAAAACACCTTGCAGGAGGTAGAAGAATAAATATTATCAACAACTATAGCACAGACTCCTACGCCATAGGAGAAGCATGAGAAGAGGTCAAGGGAATATGCTTCACCTATAGTCCCAAAAATTCTAGAGAAAGAATTCCAAATCTATAAGAAGAGGCAAAGGACCAATCCAATAGAAGAAATCTTTCGAGAAGAGAATACAGAGTTCACCATTATTTTGACAGATCCTCATCCTTCAAGGAGGACTGAAGATATTTTGTAGGATCTCCAACCTCTTCGGCCTCCCAAGAGTCATTGGACACCTCTTAGTTAGGGGAATTGGTTCATGACCAAGCTGAACCAAACATATTTACTTTGTAAAAAGAGATCAAGAAGAAAAATGAATTGTTAAAAGCTACAACATATACATAGTTTTGAAAGAATACAACCTCTTCACAGGTAACAGGTCAATTCAGAGGTAACATGGCATTTGTATAGATGAACATGAAGTTGGAACAAAGGTCTACTGATCAGAATCAAGAAGTTGAAGGAAAATGATAATTTCAGATAGTTTAAGCTGTATACGCAGGTTCACCTTTTTAAAGCGGCATATACAGGCAGGTTCACAGAACAAAAAGAGCGTATACATATGCACGCACTTTCATAAGAGGAAAAGCGTGTATGGGTTGGAAAATCAAGGAAATTGTAGCGTAAAGAATACCAAGGGTCAATACCATGGTGTTACCCCACAATATTGAGTAGAGTAACGACTATTTGATACCATCCAAGAATACCACAAGTTCTAAGTGTTGTTTTGGTACGAGGTATTGAGAAAGGCCAAAACTAGATAAGGAGGAGAAGATCAAAGGGCCAAGTGTGCAAGTGAAAGGGTTTCTCAGGAATACTTCTATCTGGAGTATATTTTATGTTGTAGGGGCTATGATTATGATATGATCTGAAATATTTTGTGCACCTTGGATACAATGTTGGATCAGGATCATGAGACATGAAATGACTTAACATTGTATGATTTGATACTGGTTGGGCTAGATTTGATTGCTTACGCATGTTTTATTCTTTAAATGTCATGATCTGGGTATGTCTGAAGTCTAGAATAACAACAAAGTGGTAAGTTAATATTTGCAGATCTATATGTTGGTTCGCCTTGGTAAAGGTGCGTATACACGCAGGTTTGACTCTTCCAAGTAGTGTATGCAAAAGAAATGCTTGTTTTTCAAAAAGCACTGATCTATCTGATCAATGTTGTCGTTTCACTGTTGTCTGCCAATGAAGTCTTCTTAGATCTGAAAGAAAACTGAATGCACAAGGAGTATGTGTTTGATTGATTAAGTGAGAAGGGTTATCTTTGCTGCTGACTGTCTAGATCTCTGTAAATTGACAATAGATGCTTAGAATATTACTAGTTGGTACATATCTGATTCAGAAGTTTTTGTGATTCAGTAGTTTTGAAGGTATACGTAGGTTTTGTTAAAGGAAGTAGCATATACACGCAAGTTGGGTTTACTAAAGTAGCGTATTCATTCTGATGTATGATTTTTGAGGTTGCAACAGGTTTTGAATGATGATGCAGGTCTTTGGGTTCAGCACAATGTTCTAGTGATAGTGATCTGACTGTTTAGATTAACTGATTGTTGGTTCATGCAGTTTGAGTTTCAAAGTTCTGATGGGTCCAATGTGAAAATTTGATGAAACGAGGCCTTCATATTATGTTTTTGTGTACTAGGACCATCCAGTCTGAAATTTTATGAAATGTGGTCCCTGGAGGAAGAGAGAAGGTCGTAGCCTTCTGTAGGTCAACGCCTGCGTTCTAGTAAACATATCGGCTAGTACAAAAGTTAGGGAGCTGTATCTCCCTTCCAATAGAAGCTGGAAAACGAGAGAAGGTTGTAGCCCTTTGTAGATGGGTTCTTGCGTATTGGTATGAGTCTTCACCAGTACAAGATTGTAAACAAATTTTCTTTATATTAAAAGAAGACAGAGACGACAACAGCTGGTGGTTTTTCTCCCGCATTGGGTTTCCACCTTAAATCTTGGTGTTCATGTGTGTTGCTTATGTGTGATGGTTTATTATGTTATTACTACACATAGTTACTGTATAATAAGGTATTCATGCACTGATTAAAGATCAACATAGGATAAATCATAAGTTTTCCAGGTATACGCTAGTTTCTTTAATCACCGTAGCGTGTATATGCAAGTTCACTTCACTGAAGTAGCGTATATAAATCCGATTGGGAAATGAAAGATTATTGAATTGAAAACACTGATTCACCCCCCCTCTCAATATTATTTTCAACAGAAATCAATCTTTTCCTTCGATACTGAACAAATTCATCCAATTGATTAAATAGACCTACATAAGCAGACAAAGTAGACAATTAACACAACAACAAGAGACACCAGAGGAGGATATTGATTTTTGGTGCACGAGTTGACAACCACAGGTTGGGTGATGCGCTGATCATCTGCATGGGTGGCATTTCGTTCATCAGTGAGCCTATGACTAAGGAGAAGGTCATGAGGGAGACATGTGTAACTCTTTCCATAGGGAATGTCAGGACCATGCATGAGTAGAGGATACCATGTACGATTGAGGAAACTTTCCAATATGTGTCTGACCTCTAGACATTGTTTTCGCACATTATTGAGAAGGTGGATGGCAGACCCAGGGGATATGGTTGGCAGGGACAAGAGGGGTCCACATACGCTGAGTTGATTACGAGTATCGGATACCCATATTTTGGTTGCATTCAGGGGGTAGCTCTTTGGCACACATGGCTCCTAGCGATCATCTGTACTACACAGTGGCAGGCATAGGGAAAATTAGCATGCATCAAATTAGCCCATGATATATGGATCCTATACAGTGATCACATGCAGGAACTAGAGATGAGGGTCAGAGGGATTCCATTCGTTGACAAGGCTATGCCACAACAGGTCTAGCTATGGGATGCAAGGATTTAGTTGAGCGACAGATCATTCGTGATGAACGAAGTCGTGGCCAAAGGTGATATAGTTCGCTCATGGGATGACACATGGGGGTTCACAAAGGGTTTCATCATATGGGGAGGCAGACATTCTTTGTTGTTGTATAGGTTTGGAGTTATATTTTCTTGGGTAGGCCTTGGTGCCATGGAGATGCCCAAGCAAGATGTGCCTCTCCTCTTTCATTACTCCACTATCAAGTTCTAGGAGAGGAGGATATTGATTGCGCATGATGGGGAGTATGACATAGTCAGAGTAGCGCAGTGTTAGCATGGTGGCACCACTCTAGGACTAGCAGAGAACTAGGGCATCACAACTCTTCATAGCTCAATAACCCTTAGGGATGCGTTGGCTACTGGAGGGGGAGATCATACAGATCTTCCATTGCGCTTTAGCGAGTCATTGATGGAGCAAGGGACTTTTGGTACTTTCACCGAGTAGGATAGTGAATGGAACAAGGGGAGATTCATGTTGGATAGGATTGCATGGGATCCTGGTATTGAAGGATTATTTTATATCAGGACACTGAAGAGGTCAGGCACAATCTAGTGGCACATCTGGGACCCTGGCACATTTTGCAGTGACAATGGGGAGCAACAATTAGAGAGGATGCTTGCTTAGGCATTGCTTGAGGACAGGCGATTTTTGGTGTATTGGACGAGCTTGCCGAATGAGCATTCCACCTGGGAGGGTGAGCACATATTGGAGCACCCAGCTTTGAGGTTGCTTGAGGGCAAGCAACATTTGGGAGGGGAGGACTTTCATGTCCCTTCTCAAACACATTTGTAACACGGTGTTTCTACACGTTTTTGGCTAAGGGAAAGAACTCGACATTTTCGACTTAGGGACTTAGGAGAAAATTCTACCTAATTTGGTTACTAGTGGAAGGTGGGGGCCACCCACATGGGAATTTGAACTAGGCCATTTGAATGGTTTGGAGGGAATTCGAAGTGTTGGATGGAGGGGCCCACATGAGGCAAGGAAGTTCCACAAAGATAAAAGGAGGAGAGAGTTCTCATTTGGATTCATTCTTACACCTTGCAATCAAAATTACTTGATTGTTTGCTCTGCTGTTTAGCTGAGTCAACTCGCTGTTTAGCCACGAATCTCTCAAGCAGGAGATTCAACCTCTACTTCGGGGGACCATCCATGCCCACCCTAGAGAGGCAGTTCCATAAGTATTTCAAGAGTTCCAGGAGTGTGTACAACACTACCATTTAGCCACAACAGAGAGTGTGTATTTCTGGTTAGCTGGAGAATATGTAGGGGGATTTTGGAGCTATCAGTGATCAAGAATTTGTCGGGAGAGTTAGAGGATTGGGAGAGAAACAAAGGGTCAACCTTTCTTGTGAGCTTTGGAGCCAACAGAGCCAATATCCCAACAGTTCGATTTACAGTTATCTGGGACCTGCACAGAGAGCCACCACTAGGCTTATGTGGGACTTGGAGGAAGGAATTGTAGAGTTGGAGCTGGCTGGGAGAAGTAGGAGATCAATTGGAGGTCCATTTGAGGAGGATTGCTGGAGTTGGGAGAGTAGAGATTGACAGGATCAGTCACAACAATATATTTCGAAATTGGAGGAGGGTCAAGCTATAAAAGGTCAATTTTTGAAGGTTGGAACCAAAGGAAACCCTTTCTGGGTTTTCTGGGTTTTGGGCAAGGATCACACTCTTAATTTTATAGTTTTTTCTGGGCAGATCTAAGGGGTCAAATAGGGGTCCCAACTCAGCCAACAACTAGAGGAGCTAAGGGGAATATGGGCCAAAATTTTGAGGTCAACATCTGGCCAATTCTTTCATGCGTTTTTTGGGTTTAGGCCAAGGAGCAAGGAGCTGAAATCTCATAATTTTCAGAGCACGGGAAGCAATGATTCTAGCCCTTCGAAGTCAACAGACATAGCCATTTTTTGGGGTAGCTCAGTTCAGTTTGGTGCAGCAGCCTTTAGTTCAACATTTTCTCACCTGGGTTTTGTCAAACTTGTCCATTGAGACAAGCCCAGGTGCTCCATTCTATTTTACTATTATATTTTGCTCCTGAAGAAGTAATAAAATGGCTCAACAGTTCTCTATTTCCAGTGTTTCCATGGGTGCTTAATGTATATTTTGTTTTTCTGATTGTCGGATTGTTTACATGATTTATATATCACTTACATTCCTGCTTAGGATCATTATAGATTCGCGAACAATCACCTCCCTAAAATTTCGCTGCAAGCTCTAGATTACCCCCTTTTTGGAGGACCAAAATTTAGGAGGACCAAAATTTAGGAGGAGAAAATATGGATAAAGGGGAGTTTGATCACCAAAATCCTTGGACTAGTGCCTATTCCTTTGGGCTATGGAGTCCTATATGCATTGGCCAAATTTTCCCTCAAGGAGGTCAAAAGTTGATGCTCTAGCTTCCAACCTTCAACAGTTACCTACTATTAGAATATGGAGTTTCATGATGAGAAATAACATTTCATCACTAGGAACATTCATTGCATGTTATATCACAAGTAGCATATACAAGAGCCAACCAAATAGATTCCAAAAATAATTCTTCAAGAAAATTAGGGCATAATTACATTTACATGAGTTGTAGCAATAACATCATTAGAGGTTTTCTATAGAAAGATTTCATCAACAAAATATGTTACAAGATAATCATGCAATATATCCATCTATATTCAAGAAGTAGCTCCAAGACAAGATAGAAAATCAACTCCAAATATCATAGTGCATCCATGATACTCCAATAACTTCCAAAGAAAATGTGTGAGTTCTCATAAATGAGACTCACTGCTATTTATATGAGTCTCTATAAATCAAATTAGCCTAATCATCCCCCAAAATTTTAAAATATTGTGCTAAAAAGAAGTCTTGGTCACAATCCAACCTACTAGCTATCACAAGTTATGAATTAGCCATCCATATGCATGCTGATTTGATGACATCATGATGATGCAGAGTTGTTGGAGGGCCATGTTGAGTCCTCTAAGTGCCATGATGAGAGAGAGGGCTCAAATAAAGATGAATTAGGGGATGGCCCCTCATTAGGGGAATTTTGAGGTCTAAAATGGTCCTCCTAAGGAAATTATAAAATAATAGTGGAAATAATAAAATAAGATTAGATTACATCATCAAATTTTAGAGGGAAAAAAGAAAAAACTACTTTTTCAACTCGTATTTTCAACTTATTTCCGTATGGCTTTACACAAATTTTGAGTGTGAACACTCGTTGGATGCAGAATTTGATTCCTCATCCAAGGGGTACCATGTTGCATACTTTCAATTGACCCTGCTACACAAAATATGAGAAATACATGAAAAAGGTGATTGCAATCACGTGTTTTCATGTATTTTTCATTTTTCGTATAGAAAGGTTCATCGAAAGTATGTAACATGGGTACTCCTTGGATGAGGAATTAAATTTTGCATCAAACAAGTACTCCTGCTTGAAATTTGAGTAAAACCTTTGGAATATAAGTTGAAAATACACATTGAAAAAGTAGTTTTATTATTTTATTATTTTATAATCTTTTTACCTTTTTACCCCAAAAATGGTGAATCATCCTCCATGGTTGACATCATCATCTTGAATCCTATTAGTCCTTATAAAGTTTATTTTGGTTATACATTTTTCTTAGGAGACCGATTTTAGACCTCAAAAGTTCTCTAATGAATTTTCCATGCAAGTCATCATGTGGAGCCCCAAAGTGGGTTTGGGTCACAAATGCTGGTCTCATGGAGTACCAGATGAAAGAAAATCCTGTACCATTCTCCAAATGAGGCTTCTCATGATACTGTATGCCCTCCCAAGTCTCAAAGGTGAGATAAACCTCCTCTGGGCTTTGGATCAATTGCCATGATCATGTTAAGTGGGATGGGGTACATTGTTCCAAGTGCATCATCTCGCAAATAATGTGCGGGCATTGAACAAAACTCTTAAGGTGCTCATGGCATGAAATAATGCTCTAACACATGATGAATTTCCCTGGCTCTCAACGCATCCCCTAGGGGTGTCAGTGTGATACTCTGTTGGGCTTGGACCCCAGTTAAGTTGCCTAGCCCATGATGAAACCACCTGCCAACTACATATAAGATCCAATGTGCATCCTCATCATTAGCTACAATAATTCATTAGTGCATATAAGTGAACCAAACTTATTAATCAAGGGAAAATTTAGACTTCATAATGGAATTCCCTTCCAAATTTATGGCTTTAAGGTTGTAATAGTGTTACTCCCTAGGTAGGAGTGGTTAATAAACAATCCTATTAGATGTTCCGAGCCCCTAAGCAGGAAGACAGGTCTAAGGTACATCCTTCAATTGATAGGGGGTCATCTGGATAGGTGGATAGGGATAGAAGGATCTCAAAGCCAAATGCCATGGGTTAAAAGAGGATGGTAATGATGAGGGATGTCCACATATTTAGGTGTATGAATTTAGGAGGGAGCAATCATGGATACATGAGTTACCCCAACCTTTGTTTTTCCACCCTTCTTCATTTGTTTTTTGCCTTTTCTTGATTTTTCTTTGTGTTACTGTTCGAGGCTCCAGGAGATGAGAGCATTATGTGTATGATATAAGTAGTTATTACCCCCTAAATGTGGGGTGGTTCATTGCCCACTAGGGGTTGGGATGTGCATGGGTTCCTGAATGATGTGGGGGCACTCATGGGAACCTAGGAACCAATGTGATGTCCATAATGAAGGGGTAGTACTCATGTTTGGCTTTTTCCCATGTGTTGTTTTAATGCCCTGACCATCGTTTTCATTTTATAATATCCTTTTCTTTTGTTTATTGATTGTGGCCATGCTACACTTTTAACATTCTTTTAGTTGCATCAACCTCTCGGGGAACATTTCCAAGCTCGACCCAAACATGTGGACAAGTGGAGGGGGTGTACCAGCACCTTGTGGACCCAAAGATTATGTGAACCCAGAGAGGGAAGTTGATGAAATATGGCATGTAATGTGTGAGGAGAGTGAAAAATGTGATATGGGAAAACAAGACCACACTACCAAAATCGAGGTTTCCCAAGTAGTGCCCTTCCTAAGCTATAAGCCAATAAGAGAGATCCCACGAAACTAGGGTTGAGAATTAACTCCCCATTTAAGGTGAGGGAACAAGGCTATAGTCAAAACACTTCCTCCTTCAAAATCACCCAATATTCCATGCCCAAAGTTCCCAACAAAAAACAAGCGCAAGCACCTGATTACACAATGAAAAATGTGCCTTTAGGATTAGATTGCCCACCTTCAAACATATGGTCTTGATAGGAGGGTGAGGAGACATATGCCGAACTTAGGGGCAGAGATCAAATGGTACAATATATCGATTTCACTAGTGGTCGTTAGGGGTTTTCGAATGAAGACAAATATAGGAGAAAATTTCTCCTATGGGGTCACCCAATTGTTTTTGATGGAATACACATCTCGAGGAAATCCTATGGTACTTTCCCTCATTTTAAGGATGCTAATCAGGGAAAATTAGTTGGTTGTAGTTTTTGACAACCTAACCTAGTGGGGACATCGAGTGAGGCCCAATAATACCATAGAGCCAATCAACTTAGGGACTTGACCTTGTGACCTCTTGCTTGTAATTCAGAACACAACTGCCTGAGCTAACCCATGGGGTTGATGAAAAAGTTGAAAGACTTGGGGGTGGGATTTTATCCACTTATGTTGCATGGTCACGAGATCATTTTGGACAAAAGTGAAATATATATTGTCGTAATTTATATTTTAGATTCAACCCATAGACCAATGTTCACATGAAATATATTTGGAGAAACTCAAGGTTATGCTGAAATTTCTAAATTTGCATTGAGCGAGTGATTCTTGAAATGTCAACATGGATGGCATCACCACATACTTGATTGAGATAACTCTCTTGATGGAGAGGGAGTTAAGTATTTTGGTTAATTTGTACTTAGGGGAAGGCTTAACCTATTATAGGTTATTTTGTGTGAAACCCTAGTGCACTTTGGAAGAAAAATTGGGACCGTATAGGGGAACTTTTATTTATTTCTTATTGGTTTTCTTTGGGGTTGATTCAGATTTGTAGGAATAATTACTCTTGATTTAGAGAGTGTGACAGGTTTGGAGATGCTTCCAATTTACACCTTGGAAATGCAAGTTACAAATTCTATTAGAAGAGGCCAACCTTTAGGAGCATATTGAGAATGAGATTGCTATGCTTACCAATAATATATCTTAATTGTGCATAGTATCTCTGATTTTTGTGAGTGTGGAAATTACTAAGGAGTTTGCCCAATTTTGTTGACATTATATAAAAGGTTAATTATAATTAGTAAAAGGGGGAAACTATTATTGGAAAAATGGAGGAAAATATTATTTTATTAGAAAATGGTGGCAAATATTATTTTATTAGAAATGGCGACAAATAATATTTCATTAAAAATGGTAGCAAAAAGTCACTTAGTGCAAAGTGGGCCCCACCAATAAAAATATAATAAAAAGGAGTCTAGAAACTTGTGGAAAACTCATCAAAAGGATGCTGAGGATCATTTTCTAAACATTCTATTCTATTTTATCATTTCTCATTGTTATTGAAGAGAAACTCAAGAGAGTTTCAGATCAAGACTTTCAATCCATATCCTTAACATGGCTTTGGTGGATCTTTCTTGCCACCCTCATCTTTTCCCACCCCAGTTGGTTTATTTCCATAGATTATACTTACCATGGCTTCGGTGGACCCTTCTTGCCACCTCGTTGGTATTTCTCTTTCCCCACCCTAGTTGGCTTAAGTGGATCTTTCTTGTCACCTTCGTTAGTATTTCTCTTTTCCCACACTACTTGGTTTATTTCCATAGATTATATTGAAAATATAATTTAATTTATTTGCCGGAAAACTTCAAGGCCACTATAAGTTGAATGCATTCTTCAGCAACGCATGTTGGATCATTGCAGGGGTTCGTGGTCAATCTCTCCAAGGAAAAGTTTGCTAAGGTAAAGGCCAAGATTATTCAAATCTCAAGCGGAAGAGGAGCGTCCGAATTATTTTCAAGGAGGCCGAGCTGTTTGAATTGAAGAAGGTCGAAATACATCTTCTTGGTTGCAAGGCCGTGTGGGTTTCTTGAGCCATATTTCCTACCCATGTTCTGTCATTTCCAGATTCTCCAACCAGGCCGAAACATCTAATTTTTCGTGGTCTGAAATAGCTATCCTTCAAAAGTCATCTTCTTGGTTTCAAAGTCGTGCGTGTTTCTTGAGCCATATTCCCTACCCATGTTCTGCCATTTCTAGATTCTCCAAGCAGGCTGAAACATCTAATTTTCTAAGGAATATTGTGGTCTGAAATAGCTATTCTTCAAAAGTTGTGACAGTCCCTCTGAGAAGGTTGAGATTAACTTATTGTTGACAAACTTTTTTGAAGTTTAATTATCCATTTATAGGGCACACATTACCGACAACCAAAAGGGGTCAAGTTGACCTGTTTATCACTGATTCTCTCAACATTAATTATCAGGATTTATCTCAAGGTTTGAGCTTATCAAACTAAAGTTTTTCTTGTTGTCAAAAATAGCTAGGTTTTAATCAAAAGGAGGCCGACATAATTATCATCTCAGATCACAAGAGGACCCAATAACAATATTGTGGCTGAATTTGGAGTGCATTCTCAGGTAGTTGGGCCGAGTTACTGTGCCAAATCTTGAGAGCCGAGTTAGGTCTTACTTGAGAACATCCGCTCAGCCAGATTCCTTCAGAAATTATTTCAGAACTTCTGCACACAGGGGCAGCCATTTGTCATCATTCCAAACAGGGTTTTAAGGTACATTATTATCTTCGCAAATTCCTTGTGAATATAAGTCATCTTAGGCTTATTCGTCAACTCCTGAAGATGGAAAAATCACGTTGTAGCAGACTTCTCTTGAGGTCAAGTTGTTGGATCAATTTTTGAAGTGTAATCTCCAGATAGCATAATTAACAAGTTACCTATCAGCTGGGCAATTTTCCAGGTGTTATTCTCCATTTTGCAAGTGCAATCGTTAATATTATTTCTAATAAAAAAAATTAGAATAATCATCTCAAAATGTAGGTTGCTCTGATTTAATATTAATGGCAAAGTATGCTCTTCATTTAAATGAAAGTGATGAATATCAATGATTTTGTTGTTGGCTGATTTATATGAAATGTATGACATGGTTGGAATGAAATTGATGGATGTTTTATTTCACTGTATTCACTCATGTTACATGAAACTCTCCAACATGTACCTACAGCAGTATGAATTTAATTATTTGACAAAAGACCTCAAAGAAAAGCTAAGTGAAACTCAGAAAATTGAGTGAAAAATTCTGGGCAATCCCTAGCTGGAATATTAAAGTGGTATCAAAGCATGTTCTTGGATACATGAGGGTTTGAGGGGCAACTTTTGATAGTGGTTTGATGAGTTCCAAAGTCATCAAGACAAAGAACTCACTCCACCTTGGAATGATGAAGACAAGTTAAGAACTCATAGGGGAACTTTTGAAAGTTATGCAGAGATATCAAATGAACTTAACAACATTATTAGAGCATTTTGAATGGTTTAATCCACCCTTATAAAATGGGAAGAAAAAAAGAGCTTAAATCTGAAGAAAATAATGATTTCTCGTAAGTGCATGCATCAATTCAAGTTGGGAATGTGTGCAGTGAGGTTGAAAAAACAAAAGCATATAGTACTCCATTAGAACCATCCTATGAGGTTGATAACACTAGTAACTATGATGGACAGGATGAGACTACATATGATAAGGTTCCCCAATCACTTAGTAAAGGTGATTATGATGATTTAGGTGAGTTGGCACTTAATCGTGGTAAAAATTTGTAGGTTGATACAATTTATCAGGAGTTAGGCATGGGGGCAGACATAGAGGATGATGATTTCGGGAAGCATGATGATGGTCACCATAAGTCCCATCATTTGGCAGTGCAACTGAAGGTCGGTGAAGATATGATTGTTGCTTCCTTCAGACATTTTGATTATACACAGGAAGTGGTGGTAGATTGTTGTTGGAGAATCGTAGTGACTAGTGGTGGCAGATTATTGTTTGGGAAGAGAGCCTTCACTCACAGATTTTCATACTTTTAGGAAGGCATTGGTAGATATGAAATCCAATTCCCTACACCTCCTTTCAGACAAAAATCACCTACTTGTGCTTGCTGAGGAATATCATGATGCATTAGTAGAGAAAGAGAAGAAAGTTGACAGGTTTACTCACAAGCTTGAGATTTTCCAATAATCCTTGAAGAGCACTCAGATGGCCCTCTAAGAATTGAAGTTGCAGGGTGAACAACATTGGTACGGGGTTCAGTATTGTGCGTTCTTCATCCTCCATAACAAACAACCAACTAACTATGGCAACCATCGCACCAGAGGATGTTAGGAGCATGCATGATTTGGTAGAGGAGCTTCTTGTGATAGTTGAGCATGAAGAACACCTAATTGAACTAGTACTTGCAGAGAGGTATGACACAAAATGTTTTTGATTATGCACCCATGGCACATGGAGACCGTTATATTTCAAACAGGAATACATCCATCTAGGATCCAAGTCCAATTGACATGAGTGGAATTGATACTGGAACCCCAAGTTGACATTGGGATCCAGGTGGGGCTTTCCATCAAATACTAGAGATGTAGTATGACTATTGCGTTGATGGGATGGGTTACCACATGATTGAGCGCACACATCCTTTTGGGAGTTCCATTCATCACTAGTGGCTCGTTTGTGAAAATTCATACACCGAAGGAACCCCTACTGCAACAAATCTAAATCTACTTCACCTACTTGATTTTTAAATTACATTCATCAAGTTATTCTTTTGAATACTGAAGCAAATTACTTCTGCAGCCCACACTAATTAAATATTAGATCTCATGAAACAGAAAACAAAGCAAAGAACAAGATACATAGGACACACTTATTTTTGGACACAATAGTCATTGGAAAAACCTAATGTGGGAAAATCGGTGCAACAATTTTGAGGGTTTATTATTATGCAGGAGAAATATAAGAATACAAATCTAGGATGCTCATCTAGTAATCCTTTACAGAGAAAATACTGGCAGAAAATCTGAGCGAGTTTTACCTCACTTCACCTAGCACAATTTCGGCTGATTTGGCACAAGACTGGCTAACATCAGCTATTTCTGCGTAGGCTCTGTGTTAGCCCTATGTCAGCTTCTTTGCCCTCTGCGTCCGCTCTGCCCATTGTTTTGAAAATTTCTAGCAGTTCTCGACAGTTCGGTTGTTTCGGATTCTGCGTGACAGGCATCTTTTCTGCATAATCTCTCCCGGCTTCTGCGCAAGCTCTGTGTCAGCCCCACGTCACCTTCTTTGCCCTCTACGTCAGCTCTCCTGGCTGTTCTGATAGTTCCCAACAGTTTCAGTAGTTCCCAACAGTTCGGTTGTTTTGGATTCTGCGTGACAGCCATCTTTTCTACATCAGCTCTCCCGACTTCTGCGTTGCCTCTCTACAAGATCTCTTCGCGTCTCTGTCAGTATTCTCAAAAATTCCTTATCTCGGATTCTCACTGCCCCTTTGCTGCAAGATCTCCCCAATTGATTTTCCTCTTGAGAACTTCTCACCTCAAAAAAGTGATTTCCTCAATTTCTTTGTGTGTGTTTCGAAATGAACCCAAAGCCTCCATTTTATACTTTTCCTATTGAGTTTTCAAAGATCGAGATTAAGTTTCTACTCAATGGCTAAGATTAAAACATGACTCGATCCGCCTTCTAGATCATTCTCACCCATATTTTGATTAATACCCATTAATATTTTAATTTCCTTAAGTTTAGACTTAGGAACTCCATTAAAAATATTAATTATTTTAATCAAATACAATCTGGGTGGAATTTCACCAAATAATTTCTAGGTTCTTTAGGACTCATGTGCCTTAGTATCTCCACCAATTTTCAAGGCTAGAGCACTTCTGATGCTACCAAAAACTAACACTCCCTCTTAGTGTGGAAAGTTCTCTAGCAACAATGTTCACCTGCATGCTGCTCTGTTTTTGAAGCGCCTCCTTTCTGCACTATTGCTGCCACCAACATTGTGCTTCTGGTGTTGCTATACTGTTGCCCATGACAGTGCCACTACCACTACTGTATATGTACTACAACTTCCTCTCAAATGCTGCATCTGCTAGCACTGCAACTGCTAACACTGCATCCGTATTGCAACTCAGTTGCCAAGCGAAGCAACTGAAAAACATCCAAAATTAGTTGAGCTCAACTGTGTTCAACATAATACAATGAATATTGGAATCTGACTGTTGTTGGTTCTGACCCTCTGAATCTTCTGCGCTACTGTTGAATCCTGTATTGTGCCAACTGCACCGCTGCCAACCTTGCTTTGTGCTGATTTGTCTCTGGTCCCAAGCCGTTGCATCTATCCTCCAAACAATCCACTTTATCATCTGAGACTAAGTCCATCTCACTACTGCTGAATCTTGGGCTCCCGTAGCAAGGAATTGATTAAAGAGGTGGACTCCTCAAGGATCTTGCCCACATGTAGTCCTCTCGACTACAGCTCAATATCGCCCCATCTCCCGCTTGCAGATGCATGGGCGCTCATGTCAAACTCATCCTCGTCAATCTTTGCTGAAGCAGCCTTAGGATCATGTTTCTCATCCTTGTCCTTTTTCTTCAAAGGACACTGGTATGCATAGTGGCCCATTTCGCCACAACTAAAACATTTCACCTTCGAAGTGTCCTTCCGCTTCGGCTTTTGTTGTCCCTTCGATGCCAGAGCTGCATTCTCCTTCTTTGTCATCTTTGTGCCACTACCACAGCTGCCACTGAGGTTGACCTTCACTAGGTCCCTCCTTAACTCCTCCTGTTGAAGAGCCGCCCACATCTCCTCCCATGAAGGTAGTTTTTCTCTGTCCAATATGCTTTGGACGAGAACTTTCCATTCATTCGAGACTCCATTCAGGGCTATCCTCACCATCACAGTTCGCTGAGGAGTAGACGCCATTGCAGTAAGTTGGTCTCTGGTGTCCTCAAGACATTGAAGATAAAGGTTCAGCCCTTCTCCTTTTTGCATCAAGGTCCGCTGCAACTTCTGCTCTAAATACATCTTCTGTTGTTTGGAAGATCCTTTGTATAGAGAAGACAAGGCTTCCCACATCTCTTGTGTTGCATCCTTGCCCTACAAGTGTGAGACCACATGATCTTGAACTCCATCGAGAATGAGCCTCTTTGCCTTCCCTTGCTTGGCTTTGTACTTCTTCTTTTAATCGTTGTCCGCAGGACAACTACAACGCTTTTGACGTGGGCCTCGAGATCATATTCCTCTAGAACAACTAAGATTTTGGTCTTCCATATGACATAGTTGGGGGCTCCATCCAACCTATCCTGATCTATAAGCCCATGCGATGCCATCTCACTCGACTGTCGAACTAACTCCTCTAGTCACTGCTTAGCACCGCTCAGGGTGTGAGAAATTCGAACTTTCTGGCAGAAAGTTCTTTGAGGAGAAAACTCAACTTCTACGTGTCTTTGTTCTTTTCTTGCGGATCTCCGCCCCAGCAGAAATTGCGCCCTTCAAGCATTGCTTTGAGGCTCTGCGTCACTCCCTCTGCTTTTGCAAACTCATGAACTAGAAATTGTACCTCTGTCGTCTCACTCAGAGAGAGATTTCCTCAGATCTGCTTCCCGGCAAGGACTGTGCAATCCCTTCAAGGGGATTCAAATGACTGCTAAGTGCAGGTTTTGACCTCACTACTCAGCACTGGATCTGCTCTTTCTGTTTCAAAATCAATGCTCTAATACCATGTGCAAATTTCTACAATGAAGGAACCCCTATTGTAACAAATCTGAATTTGCTTCACCTACTTGATTTTTAAATTACATTCATCAAATTATTCTTTTGAATACCAGTGATGACAATATTGCCGAAATTCTCAAATATCGCGATATTTTGTCTCCCCGAAAATATCACAATATTTCCGAAATATCAGCGATATTTCAGGAAATTATCGGCGATATTTCGGGAAAATATCGCGCTACAACCCAAAATATCGCTGGCATGAGAAAAAATTCATTGTTGCGGCTAGAAAAGGCCAAAATCGTCTTTTTTCCTCATTCTTGTTTTTTTATTGTTGGAGAAGGAAGGGGAGAGCATTATGCTTGCTGTCAAGGAGGATTCGAAGGTTGAATAGCCACCAACAACGAATATTTTGTTGATCAAAGGTTGAAAAACAGTGAGGCAATCTTCATTTCTTCCATTAACATGATGTTCTAATAAATCCCTATGTTAATGATTTTTTTGATAGATTTAGGGTGATTCTTGCTTGTCTATTTGCCTACAAACAATTTTTTTTTTTTGTTATCTATTTCCATTTGCTATGATTTTCATGCCCATGATCAAATGCAAGGGTTTTTTCCATATTTGGACAACAAACTCCATTTATTTTTTCAACTTTCAAATGCACCCTCTTATTGTCATTTATGATTTTTCATTGAATTCACATTGCAAATAATGTAGCAAAAAAAATATTTTGTAAAATGAGGTGGTTATTACTTATCATTTCCATTTTTTTTTGTGCCCTAGGTTTGAGTTAGCTCACTATTCAAATATGCCAAAAGCCTTGGACCCATTTTGGGAGTATGGGGAGCCTAATGGTGGGACAAATCAGGGATATCTATCATGCAAATTATGTGGGACTAGGATGATAGGAAGGGTTACGCGATTGAAATAGCATTTAGCTAGACTCACTGGACATGATGTTGGGATTTGTATAGTTTCTAGTTTGGAGCTTATACAAAAAACTCTTGAAGCAATTAATGAAGAAGGAAGAAAGAAGGAAGAGACAGAAAGAAACAAGGCATAATGTGCAGGTAAATACTTTGGGATATCTTTTTCTGATTTTGATGTTGAGGGTAGTGGGAGGGGCTCCACAGCATCACCTACTATTGCCAGTGCGAAGTCATCATTTTGTTTTCTAGAAACGTGACAGGAGCAGAACCTGTCATGAAATCAATTGTTAAAAAGAAGAAGCAAGAAGCAGATAGAGTCATGGGGAGGTGTCTTTTATGGAGTGACTTACTTCTCAGCATCACCAAAACCAATCCATTTTGGCAGCCAATGTGTGATGCTATTGTTGTTGTGGGCCCAGGGTACAAAAGTGCTACATATGAGGAGTTACGGGGGCTAATTCTTCAAGCAGAAAAGCAAGACATCAACTCTAGACTGGTGGAGTTGAAAAAACCATGGGAAGTTTTTGGATGCACAATGATGTCTGATGGTTGGACAGATAGAAATTTCTTGGTACATTGTCCTAAAGGTAACATGTTTATTAAATCAGTGGATGCATCAACACATATCAAAGGTGCAACAACGATATGTGAATTGTTAGATGGCTTCGTTTGGGAGATTGGTGTGCAGAATGTGGTGCAAGTCATAATAGACAATGCAGCTAATTATGTGTTTGTCGACAAGATGCTTATGGAGAGGCATTGCACATTGTTTTGGACTCCGTGTGCAACACATTGTATCAATCTGCTGCTTGAGGATATGGGGAAACTCTCCTTCATCAAGGAGGTGGTTGATATAGCTAGGAGCGTCCCCAAGTTTATTTATAACCATGCTTCTGTTCTTAGCCTCATGAGGAGGTTCACTAGAAACAAGGAGTTGCGGCGTCTTGCAATCACAGGTTTTGTAACAAACTTTATTACTCTTCAGCCTTTGCTTCGATGTCAGTTCAAGTTGAAGCAAATGTTTGTTTTTGATGAGTGGTGTAATTGTAGATACAACAGGAGGCATGACAGGAGAGCCATTGCAAAAATGGTGCACTCTGACACGTTTTGGCAGGGAGTAGAAGAAGCATGCTCAGTTAGTGAACTTATAGTAAATTTTGTGAGATTGGTAGATGCGGAGAAGCCAGCGATGGCTTATTTGTATGAGGCCATGGATAGGGCCAAGGAGACCATTTGTTCTTATTTGCAGACAAGGGTTTTGCTAGCCTTGATAGGCATATGATTTTATGGGATGTGATTGATAGTCAGTGGACAAGGATGCTTCATCGATCCATTCATGCAGCACCACTCTTCCTCAACCCTACATTTTCATACAAATGCGGCTTTGATTTTGATGGCGAGGTGATGGAAGGGCTCCACTCATGTATTCATAGGATGGTACCTGATCTTGAGCTTCATAGTAAAATCAATCGTGAGATACAGTTTTATCGAGATTGCGTTGGCCTATTTGGCTTTGATGATGCTATTAGGGAAAGGTCCCTCTTCATGCCACGTAAGTGACGAGTCATCACTCATTAGAAACTAGAATTTTCAATTTGGAATTTCCTTATTTATAATTCTAGATTTTTAAAATTCAATTATGTAACTTTTATTTGAAAGTTTAATTATGTTTTAAGTTTTTGAAATTTTTGTCTCTTTATTTTATTGTAGATATTTAGTAGCAAAGCTATGGTGCAAGGGCACCAAATTTTCAGAAATTGGTTGTAAGAATGTTGAGTCAAACATGTAGCTCTTCAGTGTGTGAGGACAATTGGAGTGTATTTGAAAAAATACACATAAAAAAGCGCAACAAGTATAACTTTGAGCTCCAACCTTCAGTTGAGCAATTACACTTATTGTAATTTATAATTTTTAATTTATGACCTTCAAGTGTTAAGAGTCAAGACTCAAGGCCCATTATTTTTTTTGACACTCTTACAGGTTGGAGTTCACACGCCTCAATGATTTAGTGTATGTACATTACAATATCCGACTTTGAGTGAAGCAAATAGAAGCACCAATGGATCCAAATGCCATTTCCTTAGACAATATTGATGTATTGTCTAAGTGGAGGGTGGATCTGAGGAGCCCATCTTGGAGGATTCACCTTCATGGTTAGAGCCAGATGACCCATTAGAACAACGCCAGTAAGAGGAGAAGGACTCGGAGGAGGAGCAATAAGAGGAGGAGAACTTGGAGGAGAAGCACGAGGAGGAGGAGGAGGAGGACATTGTGGGAGCATCGACATCAACACCATCTGATATAGATATAGGAGAGCACAACTCCATACCTAGCACTCATTATTTGACATTAGGTGCAAAGGCAGGGCCAGAGCATTCTAGTACTAGGGGCAGGCCTGGAAAACAACCGATCATGTTTTTCCGTAAAAGGGGGAGAGGGCAATGATTTATTTGTTTTTCTACATATAACTCATGATGATGAGATACTTTTATATATGTGATGTTATTTTGTATTGGTTCTCCACATTTCAGTCCTTGATTATACAATTATCAGGGATCAACAGGATTTGGTATCGCCTTTGATGTATCATTTCTATTTGACATCATATATATTAGTGCTTTCTTCATATTTATGTGCCATTGTGTTTATTTCATGTTGTTATTGCTTTATATGTTTAAAAATATGAAAAATTTGAATATATTATGCATTTTTTATGCTTGTCGATATTTTCGTCGATATTGTCGATAAGATGTTTTCTGGACCCTTGCCGATATTTTTCCGATACTGATATTATCAACACTGCTGAATACTGAAGCAAATTACTTTTGCAACCTACACTAATTAAATATTTGATCTCATGAAACAAAAAACAGAGAAAAGAATAAGATACATAGGACACACTTATTCTTGGACACAATAGTCCCCAGAAAAACCCAATGCTGGAAAACCAGTGCAACAGTTCTGAGGGTTTATTATTATGTAGGATAAATATCTGAATACAAATCTAGGATGCTCATCTAGCAATCCTTTACAGAGAAAATACTGGCCTGCTAAGCACTGAAACTGCACAACGCCCAATTTCAGTCAGCAATGACATGTAAACCAACAAACTTCATTGTGCAGTTTCTAGGGCAACAAGGCATTGCCTCCTAGAATTGCGCAATGCGAACCTGGAGGTCAGTGTTGGGCCAGACTTGTGCAATTTCTGGAGGGAAGGCAGAGCCTTTACTTCTAGAAATGCGCAATGCTAGCCAGGCAAAACAAGGTCCGGGCTAAGGCAATCTAGACCCGTCGATGGGCAACTGAAAACATGAGAAGTCTGAATGCATGGTGATACTGACTGTAACAAGAGTGAATGATCATGCATGCAAATAGGAAGTGCAGGGTTCAGAAAATGGGAAATCATGCATGTGTGTGAAGCGAGTCGCCCCAACAACGACCATGGCACAAAAATAGTGTCATGCATGCGAAAACAATGAGATGCGAACGAAAGTTGAAACAATTCTTTTGCAAGCTAACATACATCAAAATGACAACAAGCACCCATTGAAATCAAGTAAACAACACTCACACAAGCTGAAACACAAAAAATGACAGAAACACAACGTAAAACATGGAAAGAGGGCTTACCTCGAAACAACTGAGTTGAATGTGCCGATGACTCCTAGATGCGATGTGGGATCTCAGAGGTGCAAGATCGATGTGAGGAAAGAGCTTTGTAGCATCCTGTAAATAAGTTTTGATAAAATCGAGGTTATGATGCGCATGCCACAAATCTAGGAAACGTGACACTTGGCGGAAGGTTTCTAAAATGAACCTTTCATGTAACCTCCAATTGTTAAAAATAGGTCCCTAAATCTAGGGATGCCTTTGCATATAGCCTTGAGAAAAGCAGTCCACGCATGAAAATCTATTTTGCTCGGTCTCGGAGGGAACCGGTTAACCTGAAGGCACATGCATTGGTTTGTGAACCTGGGATGAAAATTTGTGCAGTTCCTGGGCTGATCTAGGCTAGTTGTCCCAAATGGATTGCACAATTTTTGGGGTTAGCAGGTGACTGCTTTCCAGAATTATGCATTTTTTGGGCTGAGCATCAGTACTGAGTCAGATTGCGCAGTTTTCTGGAGGAAGACTACCTGACTACTCTGTGCAATTTTGGAGCCCAGCAGGCTGGCAGGATGATTTGCGGAATTTATGGAGGGAAGGCTAGTTCCCCTCCAGAATTGCGCAATTTTCTGAGGGAAGCCTGACAGACTCATTTGCATAATTCTTGAGCTCAATAGGCTGGCTAGCTGATTTGCACAATTTTTTGGGGGAGCTGCTTGGCCAACACATGGTCTAAGTCCAGAAAGACAACCTATGAGGGGAATGAAGCAAACTAACATGCACAGGATGAAAAGACACTAAGGAACAACTAAAGCATATATGCTTGATGATGCAAGACATGTTGTTGAGGATGGTTGGTAGGGAGGCTCCAAAACGAAGCTAAGGTAAAATTTTGGACGGTGGTTGTAGCCGCTACAACAATAACCTCCATTTCTTGCTCCATGTCCGCCAACATGTCCGGTCCAATAAGTACCATGTTCATTGGATCACTCCAGCTGATGGGAGTGTTACAACTCTACCCATACAATGCCTTGAAAAGGGTCATCCTCAATGAATCCTCATAACCATTATTATATGCGAACTCCACCAATTGTAGATACTCTTCCCATTTCCTCTATTGGTGCATCACGTACATCCTTAGCATATCTTCCAAGATCCTATTGACTCTCACTATCAGACCATCTGTCTACGGATGATAGACTGTGTTGAAGGCCAACTTTGTACCCAAAATTGCAAATAGCTCCTTCCAAAACTTGGAAGTTAACTTTTCATCTCTGTTTGACACAATCTCCTTTGGAACACCATGTGGTCTCACTATCTCTTTGATGAACACTTGTGCTACCTCACTAGATGAATAAGTAGTCTTTACTGGAATGAAGTGAGCTACCTTGCTCAATCTGTCAACCACGACCATAATAGAATCATGATGTTTCACTGTCCTTGGAAGACCTGTGATGAAATCCATGGAAACGACCTCCCATTTCCATTCTGAAATCGCTATAGGCTATAGTAGACCTCTTAGATGCTTGCACTCTGCCTTTATTTGTTAACAATCTGAGTATCTAGCCACGAACTTAGCCACTTCTTTCTTTAGATTCGACAAATAGTAGAACTTCTTTACCGCCATCAATGTCTTATGATATCTTGGATGACTCGAATACGGTTTCACATGAAACTCCCTCAAGATAAGCTTCTTGAGCTCACTGTGATTTGACACATAGATCCTGTCTCAAAATCTCACCAAGTCATCTGCTGTGAGATGATAGTCTACATCCCGATCACTTGTACTTGTACCTATGCTCTATTGTAACTTGTGCATAATATCCATGTATTTGTCATCCCGTTGTCCTTCCTGCAAAGTCCCATCCTGTAACTCTGTCCCATAAGAGCTTATAACTACTATATGATTTACCTGTACCTTCCTGCTAAGAGCATCTGCAACCTGGTTCTCCTTGCCTATGATGTATCTGATCTCGATGTCAAACTCACTAAGGGTAGCCAACCATCTAGCTTGCCTGAAATTTAAATTCGGTTGCTCAAACAAATACCTCAACCCACTGTGATCGCTCATCAATGTAAACCTCTTGCCTAGAAGAGAATGCCTCCAAATCTTCAATGCATGTATAATCAATGTTAGCTCAAGATCATGCGTCGAGTAGTTCTGCTCATGAACATTTAATTTCTATGACTCATAGCACACTACTTTCCCTTGCATGAGAACTCCACCAAGTTGCAAGCATCTGTACACACAACAAACTCCTGGTTGGGATCCACAATCTTTAGCATTGGTGCATGTGTCAACAATTGCTTAAGTTGCTCAAAACTATCTTCACATTCCACCTTCCATTCAAACTTCTTACCCTTCCGTTGCAATGATTTAATAGGATATGCTATGCATGAGAAGTTCATGATAAACCTTCTGTAGTAACTTGCCAATGCCATAAATGATCTCACCTCATCTACATTCTTAGGAGCTTCCAATTCCATGATGGCCCTTATCTTTTCTGGATTTAATGCTATGCCTTCCTTGGATATGAGATGTCCCAAGTAGTGTACCTGAGTCTGAAAGAAGTTGCACTTGATGAGTTTAGCATACAATCGATGCTCTCTTAGCAATCTCAACATTGCTGCTAAATGTTTGACATGTTCCTCCTCATTCTTAGAAAATACCAGTATGTCATCAATGAATACAATAAAAAACTTGTCTAAATAAGGATGCAACACACTATTCATCAAACACATGAATGTAGATGGAGCATTAGTTAGGCCAAATGGAACAACAACAAAATCATAATGCCCATACCTGATCCTAAACATAGTCTTGAAGATATCGTCTTCCTTGATGCATACCTGAGGGTATCTTGGTCTCAAGTCGATCTTAGAGAACATTTTTGCTCCCTTTAGATGATCAATAAAATCATCAATCATCGGAAAAGGGTACCTGTTCTTGACCATTATCTTATTCAACTATCTATAATGAATGTACAATCTGAGAGTACCATCTTTCTTCTTTACGAACAACAGTGGTCTGCCCCAATGCGATACATTGGGTCTGATGTATCCTTTGTCCAACATTTCCTTTAGCTACAACTTCAACTCTACCAACTCAGGTGTGCTCATCCTGTAAGGTGCTTTCGATGCTGGAGTTGTCCCTTGCATTAAGTCAATAGAAAAGTCTACCTCCTTGTGAGGTGGAAACTCTGGAATGTCCTCAGGAAATACATCCGGAAACTGTTGCAATACTGGGTACTTGCTCAACACATCAACATTCTCAATATCCTTACCCTTGTCACTAAAAATGTGTACTGAAAACATCACAGAACCTTTTCTGCAACTACGCTTAGCCTGCATAGAGGTAACCATCCTCACTGATGTAGGCTTCTTATTTCCCTGCAAGGTCCTTTTTCCCCACTATTATTCACACACTCAATGTCCTTGTTGAAGAAATCCACTTTGGTTCTATGAAGGTATAGCCAATCCATACCCAAAAGCATACTATACGATCCCAATGGCAATACATTGAAATGCGATATTGTAGGCATACCATTTAACTCAAATGCACAAGCTCTTACCCAATGGTGAACTCACTTCTTTGTACCAGTAACCAACTATTCCAACCAAGATTCTGCATGCACTTATTTTCTCAAACCACACTTATCCACCAGGTTAAGATTTATATAACAATAGTTAGATCCAAGATTAATCAAAATAGAAACAACTTGATCACAAAGCTTACCATCCATCTTAATGATCGATGCTTTGCCTCCCTATTGTCCACAACTGCATAAATTCGAGGAATGCTATGAGAAACATCACCAACTATATGCGCCTCCTTAGCACTGTAGATATGGGGTCTACCACCACTCTGATATTGCGGACAAGCCCTCTTACAATAATCCTTACCACATATCCAACATTGTAATGGTTCCTTACCACTACCTCTAGCCTGCTTCTCTTCATGTCCCTTCTCAGCTATATTGAATTTCTTGTAAGTAACTTCATTATCTTTTCCACTTGCATCTTGAGGTCTTCCTCTCTTTAGTGGCCATTTTTCTTTAGCTTTTTCGTTTCTTTTCAAGTCGTGTTTAGGCTCAACTTTGCGCTTCGACTGATCATAACAATGCTTCAATTTTCGGATGGCCTCCTCCAACGATTTAGGCTCATCGAACTCAATTCGATCTCTCTATGCAACTGGAAATCCACTGATGAATCTCTAAACCTCGACCTTCTCCTATCTGAGGTAAGGCACATATCTCAACAACTCCAAAAATATGCTAGTAAACTCTTCATCTGTCATAGAACCAATCCACAACTCATAAAACTCCTTAGCTCTATCATCATCATACCTCTCAGATAGGTACTTCTTCTTGAAGGGCCTTTCAAATGCATGCCAAGTCAACCCATCCTAATGTATGTCCTTGACATTCTTCACGTCTCTCCACCAAATATCCACTTTACCTTTGAGACTGAAAAGGGTTATTCTTGCTTTCATATTTTCTGAGTAATCATGCAATCTAAAGAATCTCCGCATGCCAAGAAAACAAACTTCTACATCCTGTGATTTCTTCATATCTCCATCAAAGGTAGGTGGCTTTGCCTTCTTGAACTCATCCGACAAATATCCCCTATCATTCCTCCTGTACAGATGATAATGATGATGATCATGATGTCTATAAAAACCATAACTAGAGTAATACCCGTGTCTAGTACCTCTCCTATCCGGAGTGTCCAACAACCTCCCATCTCTGATAGTGTCTTATCTAGCTGACATGTGTCTGCTATGAGACTTGTTTCCATATGCCCCATTAGTTCTATCCTCATGTCCATGGTTGATCCAAAGAGGTCCCTGCCACTGCAAATTTGACAAACTTTGGAGCAATATCACATTCACCTCTTCTTGTTTCTCTTGTGCCTGCATGATTTTGTCATTGTCTACTTTGAATCTCATTATTTATTCCTTTAGGCTTCTCAAGGTGTTTGCTAAGTCAAAAGAGTGTCCCACACCATGCTGCCCATCTGATACAAAGGGAGATTCTATGTAGTCTACCACCTTGCTAGCCATCTAAGTTCTTTCCTGCAAGGCATACTATGTCAACTAAACGAAATCACCATAAATCAATGTACCTCAACATACTCGGGGAGGATAACCTTTTCTTAGATCATCAAATTAACGTGATGCATGTACAACATAACCATAATAACATATAAACATATATCAATAAGTGAATTTACGCATAACCATCATACTAACTAGGGTCTAGTCATCAATGCAAGGCGATATCAACAATGCATGCTATGACCTCATGTATGACAACAACTAATACTCCAGTATACACATTGCCTCATGCAACTATCCATTTGCATATGAAATGCCTAATCAACTACACATATGCGTAACCACATGTAGTTGAGCATAAGAAATAAATTCTTGTAATCAACCTACAAGATTGATGCACGCAATCAAATAACAAAGAAGCAACCCAACGTACAAGGATGTAATCAAGTTGCATATAATTTTCTGAACAATCATATACTCATGGCGATTCCTTCCATAAAATCAACATCAAGTTCCTCATGATAACCTTACTACTACCATGATCAATATGATGCAGTACAACAAGCACATGGGACACAAGTGTAAGAGCCACACACCATTGACATGCATGCATGATCAACACATTCACCCATATCTGTAGCACCAAATTTGGCCCAAAGAGAGCATACCCATGCTCTGATACCAATCTATAACACCCCCTCCCAGGTCTACCCAAATTGACCATGCCAATTGGGGTAAACATCAGGAGAAATTTTACTATAATCAGATTTGACCTCTTATGTAACCTTAAGGAAGTGGAACTGATGGAACATCACATACAATCATCCAACATCATCAACAAACCCTGCAGGAGGCAAGTCATCCACTAAGACAGCGTGTCCCTGGATCGCATTGCTATTTTGTAGCTCTTAGGCCTTAGTCGCTCTTATGCTATGGGCAAGGGAGCTACCAAAAACCTAAAATCGTTCTCATAGGCCTGCGTGCAGGTCTAAAATTTCCAGTTCTGTGCCAACGACCTTGGGATTTGAGCCACTTTTCTTTCCCAAAATCTTGGCCTCTGCCCAGAACTTGTTGTAACTTTCAGAAATCATTACAAACATGATAACCATGTTGATTAATAAATAATCACCCTCAGTACTAGGCTTGAGCATCCCCAACCGAGACTGACATTCCGTCAAACACTTGGCATCAATGCAACCCATAGGTCTAGGATACAAAACATAGCATAAATAACCAAAAAAACTTATGAAACATAACCAGAAGGATCACCTCCTTCTCTATTGAACTACTACCTCATCCACTAGGTCTTGCGTCCACCCATTTAACAATTACAAGTAAATATATGAAATAAGCATGATATGAACCAGTCATTCAACCATGCTTATAATCAGCGTAAAACCATATAAATATCAGAGATATGACAACCATTAAATCCACATATAAATCAATGCAAAAGTAAAGGAACTTAGCTCTCCTATTAATCATAGGAAAATTTGACGAGGTTCAAGACTTTCACGTACCACCCGACCATAGACATGGTTGAACCAAATCTCTCTTTCAGCCAGTCACCCCCGTGCCATATTCCAATCATGAATGTGGGATCTAATAGAACAACCAATCCAAGAACTATAAAGGGAATCCAAAGGTTAAAGCACTTCCACCCTCATCCAACCATGATCCAACCAAAACTGGTGCTCTGATTACAACCAAACAGAACTTGAAATGCCATCTGGAATCCATCACTATCCTTCAAGATTTTTCCGTCTCCTTGTCTCTCAAGCTTTACCGCAATCCAAACCTGGACCACTAGGCTTTAAACCGACACTGCTTCCTCAGGATTTACCGTGTACCCCACCAAAATCGATAAAGGGATTCCTAGGCCTTTGGGAATGAACTTTGAGACCATTTCTGCCCTGAATTCCGTAATCCATCCGACAATTCCAAAGTTCCAAAACTTAAATAAACATCCCAACATACCATGGCATCTGGAAAAAGGATAGGCTAGGTTGAAAACCATTGTCATAACCCGACCTGACCATGCCACCGATAACAAGAGAACCATGCACCAACATGCAAATCCATGCATGTCCAAACCATCTAGGAAATCACACATGCAAAAGGTTACCTACAAGTATTCCTGCTGAAGTTGTTTGATCATGTTTTCCTTTCCTTGTTCCTTGCTTGCTTTTCCTTTCCTTTTCTTGAGTTCCCTTTCCTTTGCTCAAAACTAGAGTGTTCCAAGGAAACTCAAGTTACCAAGAGAGTGAGAGAGATAAAATAATTAGAAAGCTCCAAACTTGAAGTTGACAAAAGCCATGAACTGATCCTTTGAAGCCTTTTTACGCATGAGGCCTCTAATTTCTTCACTTTCCATCATTTTCCTCCTCACATGCAACCTCTGACCTTTTACCTTCCTTTTTCCCTAATTTCCTTTATTTTCATAAATAAATGTGCCAAAAATGCCTTTTTGCCTTTTAATGCCTTTGCCTTAGCCTTTGCCAATTTTCCTTAGCCAAAATACGCATCCAGTGATGCCCACTAGGTTATATTTTCCCAACATTCAATTTGGAATAAGTGTCCCCTAACCGTGGTCTTATTTTACCTTTATTAACTTTTATTACATGAACTTTTCACTAGGGATGTTACATTTTTATCTTTCATATCTGAGCGTTCCATTTCATAAGACTTCATTTGTCAGAGTTTATCTCCTCTGACCCCTTGATACCAACTCCTTCCATACATTTTTATTGTAATGCATTTTTGCCATCATTTTATCTTTTGACCTCATGCATTAAAGGGAGTATGCTATAACCATATTTTCCACTTCATTTTAGTGAGAGAGACCCTAGTTCAACTTACTTGAGTTGCTAGATAAAAGACATATCCTTTCACCCTTTTTTTTTCATATGAGTCCTACAAGGAAGTTATTAAGATGTAATGGGGATGAAATTACATAATTGAGGACTTTTGTCATAATTATTTTCTCATCATTCCATAATTATGAAATAATAATTATTTCATAATTGAGAAGAAGGTCTTTAGTGAGTTTGGAAAATCTTATAATTGAGCATGAAACTTATGCATGAATTCTAATTGCTTGGTTCACATGCCATGAAGTATATCCATGAATTATATCCACCCAATTCATGTGGCATTAAGCCTAACTTCTCATGGCTCAAGTGTCCAAATACATCTTCCTAGATCTAAAAATGGATTTTATAATGAGATTCTCACAAGGGTGAAGAAAGGAGGAGAAGACCACGAGGTAACTTTATGTTGCAACAGTACCACTAGACTAGGTCCCCACTTGCTACATGAATGAGACCAGTTTATGAGTGAGATAAGGGAGACTAAGGAACAAGGGATTGGAGGAGAACTAAACATTGGAAGGTATATCTAATTATTTTAATGCTATCTTATATGAACATAAAGTTTATTTCCATATCTAAATTTTCATGGTTATGAGATTATGTTCATTTTTGACATGATTATATTTGTTTTGTAGTCTAATTTTCCTATTGGAAAGGGAAAAACATCATCTTTGTTTGGTTGTGTATGTGTGTAGGTATTATGACTAAAGAGTTGGAGTGGGATCTCTGGTAAAGAGCAAAGTTTCCAGCTATTGCAACAAGTCTTCTATCTTCATCAACATGTGTAGGGTATAAGGTACATACATGACTTAGTTATTTCCATTCCATGTAAGAGGTTAATTGCCACATGATCTAGGAAACTCTTTGCATTCATCTTGCCCATTGTCTAGTAAATCCTAAGCCAAAATCTATGGAATAATAATCCCTTTGTTTAGAGCCTAAATAAAAAAAATAATATTGTAATGCAATAGTGGGATTTATTAATAGAATGGAATACAACAAGGAATTCTTTATTAGTAACTAGGCAATTTTTCTCTATAGGAGTGACATTCTTACTAACTAAATATATAAGATAAAACTTTTGTTCCTTATTCTGCCTAATATAGTCCCATTTGTTGTATCAAAGTAATTCAAAGATATGTGAAAAGGTAGAGACCAATTTGTGGTTCTTATGACATGAGCATTTGATAATTTTTCTTTTAATGTTTCAAACGTGATCTAAAATTTGTTGATACAAAGAAATCTGGTTGAATAGTAATTGGAATAAATGTGATGCCATTTTAGCAAAATTATGAGTAAATCCCCATATCCATCATATCCCAAAAAACTATGAACAAATTTCTTAGTTGTTGGAATTAGAAGATTTCAAATAACTTCGGTTTTGGAAAGATCCAACCCAATCCTTCTAGGTGATATATGATGACCTAGGATGATCCTCTTAGTTAACGAAATTTTACATTGCTTGTGACCAAGGGAAAGGTTTGTCCCTTGACAACTAACAAGTACATTTTTCAAATTATTGAAGGTATCCTAAAAGGTATCCCTATACACTATAAATTCATCCAATATTGATTTTGACATAATTGTTGCTTAGGTCAGAGAATATTCCTAGCACAACCCTTTGGAAAGTGGCAAGAGAATTGCATCATCCAAGGGAGCACTCGATATGAATATGCTCCCCAAGGGCATATAAAGGTGGTCTTTCCTTGGTCTTCAGGGGCAACTTGAATTTGCTTATACCCATTGAATCCAAAGCCATTCTCAGGTAAGGATCGAATGAGTTGACAAAGGCCCAAGAGTGAGAGGGTGGTTATCCTGTAACTATCTCCTTTCCATTCAACTATCAATGAAAACCCTAACCATTAAGCAATGTAGATCTAAACGCACTCTTTCCAACATTGTCACATAGCCAAATGGCATATGATCGAACGACACCATGAAAGTTCGATTAATTTTTCAATCACAAGGGTTATAACATGCCTTACATACCATACTCATACTCATGTTAAGAGGTATAGTAAATGTGTATGTAGTAATTTTTTTTTCCCGATGGATGTTACACCTTTATATTTAAAAACACATTTTAACATAAACATATAAAATATATCTAAGCTAAATTTTATATATATCAGATTAAATTGTGTATATAATAGATTTTTTATTTTTTCCATATTTTATATAAAAGTAAGATAAGGACAATGAATTATTTAAAAATAAATAAAGACTAAAAGATGAAACAAATTATTAAATAAACATTATTAATATATCTTATATAGTGCTTTGTAAAAAAATATTATTTTTTTTTTTTTTTTATCTTTTTAATAAAGATATTACAATATTGATTTATAACCAATTTTGAAAATATTTAATTATTTATTAATTTTTAAGATGAAGATAACAGAACAGTTATAAGCTTTTGTATATTTAAAAATCACATTTTAAATATAATATATATTAAGAATTGTATATAATCGCTATTAAATGTGTGATATAGACAAGCCTTAATAAAAAAAAAAAAAAATGAAGATAGATATAATGAAAACAGAATATTTAATTTGATCCGATAAGAGTGGTACCTTCTATTAAACTATTCAATGATAAATAATTTACAAAAGCCACACTAGCTCTGTGAGCAGTGAATAGGCAGTTGTGTAGGCAAAAGACAACCACTCACCCTACGAGCGGGCAGTGTTCAGGACAAGAGGCCGATATACTATCTGACCGAGCAGTCAAAAACCCAAGGAAACTCTAAACATTTTGTTAAGCGGTTCCACCGAACCGAGGTCCCCACAAAAGCCACATGTGTTCCACCAAGGATGCACAAAAATGATTCCAAACACCAACAAAAAACTCCAGTAATCTTGAAGAGCAGAGTGCCTTATGATTTGTACTACCAAGATGTAAAGTACCCTCTTTGAGAACGGGCCCACCCCAAGCTCACACATGAACCTGTCTCCTAGATCCGATTAAACATTAGGCTAGCCCTCTAAACTTTTTCGGATCCGAAATGTCAAACCAATGTGCACGTTTCATCCAACACCATTGATCACCCGATAAGGATCCAACGGTCTACGCCGATATCGTGTGGAAAAGTAGCGCAAGCAATAACCGCCCGATGTAAGCGGTATTCTCTCACCTCTCGCTGTTATGTGTCCCATAGAGAGTGGAACCAGAGCCTACTGGAAACCACTTAGACCTCACCCGATAGACTGCTCGTGGTTTTAGAATCGAGCTCTTTGCGGAAAAATTAGCGCGCTCGTTCACTGAGTGATAACCGTTAATCAAGAGCATCAGACTACTCTTATGTTGCTTATTCAAAATCTCTGCATGACCCAAAACACCATCAAAACCTCCACATAATGTATTTGGCAAAGGAAGATCAAACTTGTGAGGCTTCCATAGCCAGTCCTTTTGCCACATATCCGAAGTAATACTTAGCTGGGTATTACAGCCAGAACCAAAAAGGGGTGCCTGTTTAGGGTGCCGTATCCTCTTGCCTATTCCCTGAGTCATTTTGATCCTTCCTATGCATCCATAACTTCATATCCTTGTCCACCTGACCAAGACAATCCTCCATTAGTTTACTTGGGGTTAACAGGTCCCAATCAGAGCTATAATCCTTGTCCTTGTTGGTGACTCCTTTGTTCTCTAGACGATTTGCTAACATGTTAGCTTTCCTTTTCACATGGACAAAACTAACAATTTTTAAGGTTTGCAAGTGGGAGTGGATTCGGTGAAAGACCTGCAAAAGCTTCCAATGCTTCGATACTTTATCTGGAGAAGTGCCATTGCATATTTTCTTGGCCGCTCTAATGATCAATTCCGAGTCCGCTTCAATGATGACATTATGTAAGTTTGAGTCCAACAAGATTTCCAAGCATTGCTCAAGAGCCAAGAGCTCCGCCATATTATTAGTGGTCTTGCCCAAGTGGCCATGAAAAATCTTCTTTATTTGACCCTTTTCATCTTTGATAACACCCCCAAATCCAGCTAGCCCTTGATTGCCCTTAGAGGCTCCGTCTACATTAACCTTTAGAAAGCCCTGAGGAGGAGGCTTCCAAATGTTGATGTCTGCATTTATTTGGTTTATTCCCTTGATTAATCCCTGTGGGCTTATTGGCGGTAGGCCTAAATGAAGTATAATATTTGCCTCTTGGGGTAGAGGAGGATTCTTAGGCAGAGTCCTCAACAGGCTTCTAAC
>APFE030512208.1:0-14029 GCA_000404065.3 Pinus taeda
TCAGAGCTTGGATCATGTTCTAGGTTAAATGATGAAACCTTTTAGAGTTATATTTTCTGCTTTTGAGTCTGAAAATTTTTGATCTCTTTGTAAAAGAGTTGAGCGTTGATATAAAGGAAGAGAGGATAGGACATATTTTATGAGCACTACTCTACTAGTTAGGCTTAACCACTGAGAACTGCAGGCAATCATTTTATTTTTAATATTGCTCAATAAACAATGGATGATCAGTGGCCTAATGGTATTAGAATTCCTAGATACTTGAAGGGGCTCCAGTTTGAAAAGTGTGGAAATTTTGAAAATTCTAGAAATGAGTTATATTTGCTAAGTGTTGTTGTTCCATCTATATATTTGGCTTTTCGCTTTGTTTACTTTTCCACGAGATGTGTTTAAAATTGGAATCAATAAACTATGGGGAAGGTTTGGAATCTTTGTGGGACAAGGTGTCATAGTGATTAACTGAGCTTGTAGTTTTTCTTTCTTGAGAAGCTGATGTAGAGGTTTGGCCTTGATTTGATCTCTGCCTCTGAGACGATTGATTTTGGCAGGTGCATTTCCTTGATGTTGACAAATATTCTTCTGAACAATTTCCCCTCAAATTTCCTCTTTAGATGGAGTTTGCATTAGGTCTGATTTTTTCGCCATCGATGAAACCACAATATTTGTGGTATGAATTGTACATGGATGACAAAAATTCATTATTAGATTCTTTAGTGCACTCCCCTTTATTTATTAGATTGACATCAACCCCTAATAATGTTGTTCATGCAAGCTATCTAAGAAGCCTTGCAGGCTGTACAAATATTCTATAGAAATACTCTTTCAAAATGTGTGGTCTATTGATAATGATGTTGGGGGGAGGCTCATAATGGAAGCAAACCATGAACATAGTAAAATTGTCCACAATTTTACATTTTATAGCTTCATCAATAAGATCTTTGCAGCATGTTTTTAGATCATTGTGTTCTTGTTGCTTATGCTTGGAAAAATCAACTAGATTTTGGCTTGTAAGACTTCCCAGATAAATGAAAAGAAATCCATCATCTTTTGACAATTTTGTTTTCTTTACCTCAGGCTCTCCACTCAAATTCCTACCACCAACAGCAAGATTTTTTAGACCTTGTATTCCAATCACCCAAAACCCTTGTGACATTTAACTGAAAATTCAAATAAACATCATCCACATGTCCTCCTAATCCTTGAATATGTTTTCACTGTCTTGTGCAACAAGGCTTGCGATCCCTTGACATTTCTACAGCTCGTCCATGCCTATGCAACATAACTTGATAGTGTCCAACATTTACAACCAATAGAGTTCTCCCGGAAACCATTGTAGTTAGGGTTGATGTACTTGATGAAAGAAAAATGTGAAGTAAACAATCCTTAGCAAATGTTTGTCTATCTCAGTAAAAAAATTTCTAATTGCTTTCTCCAGTGCTAAAGGAAAATCAGGATTCTCTACAATGAACCTCGATATATTGTCATTAACAAAATGGGTAGCAGATTTTCATCCATGTCCATCAAACACCCTATAGAAGAGAAAAGGACATTGACCAAAGGAACTCTGGTCATATGTTTTTGGAAAAAACAATAATGCATAAATTTGCAGCTTCCATTTTTTTCATGACATCCTATACCATACCAGAATTGAGAGTGGAAGATTGGTGTAAAGTCTGTTGCTAAACATTCTCTATTTTTATTTCAAACAATGCTTGAAGTCATCATGCAGTATCTATATTACCCCTCCGTGACACTGATAGAACCTTTCAAATCTTAGTAGCAATATACTAGTGTAGCATTCACCTTATTTGAGCATGGCCAAGGTGGAAGTTATGAAACCTTTTCGAAGCTGAAGTAGTTGTACACAATACCATTTTACTAGTTGAAATGATGTTGCTTGACAACCTATAATGTTGAAACTACTACAGAAGACCCTTTTGCAATAGTATTTTTGTGCAATTGCTATCATGTTAACAATTATTTTCCCACTGAATAGGATAACTCCAAACCATTTGTTCCTTCTGTCTATTGCTTGCATTTGCCTCCTTTAATGTTGATTAATAATATAAAATAATGATCTATATTTTCCAAATTAACATAGCCATGGAAAACCATCTTGAACTTGCCTTAGATAAGGAGGATATCTATAATTTGTTCTTGGAAATAATACTTGTACTGACTACTTGAATATATCATTGTTTTATGACTACCATTTCTAATCCGCCAGTGAATACTCTTTGGAATAATTTGAAATCTAAAGGTCAACAAAATAAAACAGTAGGAGATGACATCACCCAGTGTTTTATTCCTCCAATGAGCCTTGGAGAAAACAAAAAAAGGTGAAGGACAATTTTGTCTTCAGCAAGCAATGATACAAAAACAATATCTTTCTAGCCTAGTGCTTTTCCTTGTTCTAAATTGAGCAACAACACTTTTCTTTAGGCCCTTTGATTTTGTGTATGGACAGGATAAAGGCCCTTTTCCCACTTTTAAATATGACTTTTATTTCAAGTAGTTAACCTGGTAAATAGAGTTCCTTCTCATTTGGTTTAAAACATTAGATTTCACTTACTCGACCGTGATCAAAACTACTGGGGTATGAAATTTGAACATGTTGGGATACATGGAGGACTTTGAACATGTTGGGACTTGTTAACCTCTTACTCACTGTTCTGAAATTAGTGCTAAAGGTTCATGTTTAAAATCAGTATTTAAAGACTAAAATTTAAAATAACTAAAATGACATAGGAAATACTCAACCAATTGATAACAAGATCACTCATATGGGCTACATCTCTGGGTTCACTTCAATTAACAAATTGAATCGTTCATAAAGATGAAAAGTACATCATGTTTCCTCTCTACGTCAAAATAATGGCCTCAATCAATAGAAACTATCCATGATGTTCTCTAGGAAGATGACAATGGCTTCTTCCCGCAATCCATGAACTTAGGCTTTCCTTATTCTCCCGATGAAGGGGAACTCTATTCTCGATTGAATCCCATAACCCGAATCTATTTCCTTTTATTCTTGATAAGGCGTTGTTGAACTCAGAGGCATTTTAGATGCGAACACTGGTAGCTAACTCATACACGTCTTCATACTTAGGAAAATCCTTCCTCTTGCTCGTTTATATAACCGCAAAAATAGATTACTTAGCATTCCAATGTATAGACTGTGGTATGTGTGGCAGATTTCTTTACAGAGGTGTTGGCTCGAATTTATTCAACTCTTCATTTGTAGATCCCTTTTTTTTATCTTATTAAGAAACATGCTCCCACTCACTTGCTTATGCTTTTGAGTGCTTTCATCGCCTTCTCCTTTTCATCTATCACGGGAGTCTTGATTAAGGTACATTATGACACCGTTGGCAAGCTCACGAACTTTCAATTAACTTATGGTTTTTCTATTTCACATGCAATTTACTAGTATTTTGGCATAATGTCTTACATAATGAATTCTTTGTTAGTAGACCTTTTTGTGTGTGTTTGGTTAGTATATGGACATTTGGGATGAACGACATTAAATTTTGTTGATGGTTTAGTTTCCAATTTGGTAAACCACAAAAAAGGATTTTGATATCATGTAATTTGGTATCAGTTTTATAGTAGAACCCTTTAAACTAGCCCTTGGACTAGTTTGATGACCTATCCCATATTGAAACGACTAGTTTGGAAACCAATATTGTCAGTTTGACTAGTTTTGGTTCTGCACAAAACCAGTCTAGGTGTGGCTACAACAAAATCTAGAGGATGAAGCAAATTTTAAAACACCTCAAAACCCCTCAACCCCCTAAAACCCTAAACCATTGTGTGTAGCAGCATGTAGCATGTTGTGTTTTGGACTCTAGGGGAAACTTAACATCATTATTTATGTATATTGTTTCAGATTTGTATTGCACTTGGTGCCATTTTTCTATATTTTCCCTTACATGGCATATAGATGAGTGGCATGTTTTTTCTTGGACTCTAGAGGCCATGTAGAGCCTCGCTGTTTATGTATTTTGTTTTGGATATGCAGAGTTCTTAGTTCCATTTTGTTATATTCACCCTTAAATGGTATATACATGAAAAAAAATTGCATATTTGGTCTCTAATGATTTGAATTTACATTGAATGATTGATGTGTGTGTGTGTATTTCTTTATTGATTAAAATTTTCATTTTTATGGAATCCTTTTGTGAAATGGTTTACAAGCAGAATCATCAACTGACTCTGATATAAGTACAATTTGACCCAAAGCTAATTCCGAGTTTTAAAGCATTGGTCATGTTATGGGGGTTGAGAGCATTTGGAACCCAAACATAGACCAAAACGTTGAGACTGCGCTCTTATTAAAGAAGGATCTATGGGGATTGTAATTGGTATTGATTTGGAGGAAGCATGTATCTCATTTTGAAGGTAGTGTCAAGGTAAAAGTGCAATCCTTGAAGTGGATATCATTTGATTTTAAACTTCGCTCAAAGATTTGTAGTATATAATCCCTTCAAGGCCCGTGCAGCTAATGTATACAGAGATTGTATAAACGTTCTTTCCAAGCATGTCTTATAGTTTCTAAGTTAATTTTGAAGAAAGGCATATAGATGAGTGGCATGCTTTTTCTTGGACTCTAGGGGACACTTAGAGCATCATTGTTTATGTATATTGTTTCAGATTTGTATTGCACTTGGTTCCATTTTTTTATATTCGCCCTTACATGGCATATAGATGAGTGGCATGGTTTTTCTTGGGCTCTAGAGACCATCTAGAGCCTCACTGTTTATGTATTTTGTTTTGGATATGCATAGTTCTTAGTTCCATTTTGTTATATTAACCCTTAAATGGTATATACATGAACAAACTTTGGATATTTGGTCTCTAATGATTTGAATTTACATTGAATGATTGATGTGTGTGTGTGTGTGTCTATTTATTTATTGATTAAATTTTCACATTTTATGGAATTTTTTAGTGAAATGGTTTATAACCAAAATCATCAACTAACTCTGATCTGAGTACAGTTTGACCCAACGGGGATTTCGAGTTTTAAAGCATTGGTCAGGTTATGGGGGTTGAGGGCATTTAGAACCCAAACATAGACCAAAAATTTGAGATTGTGCTCTTATTAAAGAAGGATCTATGGGGATTGTAATTGGTATCAATTTGGAGGAAGTATGTATCTCATTTTGAAGGTAGTATCAAGGTAAAAGTGCAATCCTTGAAGTGGATATCCTTTGATTTTAAAATTCACTCAAAGATTTGTAGTATATAGTCCCTTCAGGGCCCATGCAACTAATGTATATTGAGATTGTATAAACGTCATTTCCAAGCATGTCTTGTAGTTTCTAATTTAATTTTTAAGAAAGGTTGATATTTGTTGACAATTCCTACTCAATAGATCAAAATATTGTCATTGCACTATAACAGTACTTGCAATGTTGAATAGAATTTTGTATACTTATGCATAACCTAGATTTATTGTTGCTATAGTTGAATAACAAAAAATAGATCAAATTTTGTTATTGAACCAAAACACTCTTGTTTGATGCTTAGTCCATGCAAGGAAGCATAACTATCAAATTTTCAAAATTTGAATGCATGCATTCATTAAAATGGGCACATGGATGTTAGTAAACAACACATGTTTTGCAGTATTCTTGTATATCCTTGGGTTAAAATTGAAACATTTTTGACCAGCTAGTGTTGCTAGTTCCTGGTGAAATGATAAGTACATGCTTTGTAATTAGCAATGTATTAATACTTAGAGAAACATATGAGGATATGAATTACTTCTCAGTTAACAGAGAACAATTTTGAATGTTGATTCTTGAAAATTTATATGGAATCCTCTTTCAGATGAGAAAAAGATAGCATCACATGTGGAGACAAGGAATAGTTTTGGTTCCTACTATCCCATTTATTTCAGCTAAAGCCACCAATTCAACCTGTTCAAGTATTTTAAAAGCAATAATATTAACATTGTAGTCTATGGTCCAATACTGGTTGTTTAGGTATTTAAAACAACTAAGTATTATAGCTTTTAGTTTCATCTGTTAAATAGTTGTATGTCATTACAAGTACCGAAAGGAAACATCAAAGTATTTGGAGTCCAGTTGCACAAAACATGTCCTTTAGTTTAGTGATTCCAGTTCCCCAAACTGTGTTGATGTGCCTTCTATGCATAAGTTATCCTCATCTTTATTTGATACACCTTTGACTTTGATTTGACTAAAACTAATGTTATGAACTTTACTATTAATTGAACTAACGCGATTCCTCCCATCTTACTGTCATGGTTGCATAGTTGAGGCTTATTGAAACTTTAATCATAATAATCTTAATCACATATTTGAATAGTGGAGGCTTAGTAAACCTTTAAGCATAATAATCTTAATCTTTTGCTTGAATAGTGTAGGCATAGCGAACCATTAAGCATAATTAAGTATTACCTATAGGTTGAAAAATTTTCAAGCCTATTATAAATTGAGATTTGAAAGCATGGACAATGATGAGAAGAACATTTCTATTGTCCAACAAAGTTTCTAGGATTTTGTTATTTTTGGAAAATCAGTTATGTTTCTATTTTTCACTTTGTATTCTTCATGACATTGATAGATCCATTATATTCATTTTCATTTGTATCAACTAATTACATATTTGAATATTTTTTTATTTTTTATGTTTGTCTTTTCTTAGTAAATCTACTGACTCTTTTTTTATATATGAGATTAGTTTAATATTACATGCGTTCTTGACAATGGCCTTTGATCCATAGTGTTTGGAAAATGTTACAATTTTGTTTGCAAGAAAAATTTTAGAAGTCATCTCAATCTGTTTAAAAAATATGTTTGGTTTTACACGATAAGTCTTGGTGAGTTCATTATATGGTGGCAAACTAGTTATATGAACTTTGTGAGGTAGTTGACCCACAACTTACCATGTATTTTTCCATTGAATTAATGAGTGCATACTTGTGCATTCTCTCATTGGTATAGATACTTGACAAATAATATCATGGATGTAACCCTGTAATTTTGACCCTTCGAATATAATTAATAATATTATACCTATATTGTAATAACCTGGGTATTTTGAGGTGTTTGAAGCGAGGTTGTTGATGTTGAGGTATATGTCGTATAATTTTTTTTACAGTCTACTTTAGTTTATATTCGATTATTTATTTTCTTTCATGTCTTATATTTTGCATTGTGTCTTTTTTCATTTTCAGGAGATTAATTCAGTATCAATGGTAAGAAGTAAGAATTGAAGAAAGAGGATAATAATAACACTATAGCGAAAAATGCAAAAAGAGAGAGAGAAGAGAATTGGTCTAGTGATACCCTTAAAGCCAATATCCCACATAAGACACACACATAGAGATTGATAGTCAAGTATTCAGAATTGGTGAATTCACTTGCAATGCCTTGGCAACACAATGATAATGTTTTGCAGTGATGAAACAATATTTCATAATGTAAATTGTAGTCCAACCAATATTAAGTTGAAAAATCATATTGTAATCCTTGACATTTTATATAATATAATTTGTAGTTGAAATTATTTATTGTTGCACTTGATATTATTTGGTATTGTAATTAACATATGTAACTTTGTGTTTTCATATTAGATGAATATGCACATTGTATGACATTTTTTTCTAATTTAGTCTCAAAATCATACTAATTTATGTTGATTAATAATGAACACATAAAATCAATTTAAAACTATTACATTAGTAGTTCACATTGATTAATGATGAACACAAATAAATTGAATACATGAATAAATTATTCGTTTATAATAATTAGTAATGAAAGTAAATGAAATGAATATAAACCACTGAATAAGTCGTTTATATAATGAATATGAAACTACCAAAAAAAGATAAATGAATAATGCAAGTTAGATATTTCTGATTACAAATGACAACTAAATTTTGTATATATATGACTATTAGCAGTTAATTTACAATATCTTATAACACGACCAAAATTTAGTTATATTTCTTTGGTCATTAATTGGTTTCAAATGATCACTAAAATTTGCATATATATGACTATTAGTAGCTAATTTATAGTATCTTATAATATGACCGAAATTTAGTCATATTTCTTTCATCATTAATTGGTTTCAAATGATGACTAAAATTTGCATATATATGACTATTAGTAGCTAATTTACAATATTTTATAACACGACCAAAATTTAGTCATATTTATTTCATCATTTTTAGATGATGAGTAAAATTTGCATATATATGACTATTAGTAGCTAATTTACAATATCTTATAACACACCAAACATTTCGGTCATATTTCTTTGGTCATTAATTATGGCAATTGATGACTAAATCAGTGAACAAATTTATGACTAAATATACTACTAAACGATAAAATTGAGACAACCAATTAATGACTAAGTTAAAAATGACTAAAATTTGGTCGTGTTATAAGATACTATAAATTAGCTACTATTGGTCACTGATTGAAAAATAGTCGTTTATATGCAAATTTTAGTCGTTTTTTAGTAACTAATTAGTCAATTTGTACTAGTGGTAATTCAAATTAACTCAGTTAACAATTAGAAGTTGATATTCGAATTAGCATTACAATTTAATTCCTAATTTACTTCAACAACTAAATAAAATTAGGATTTTCCTGTTGAAATTTTCAATAATCCCTCTCAAAAAGATATGGGTTATCTGCAACCTCGATCCTTCCTTTGTGATCTTGACAATTCCTTTTTCAAATTTTTTTCATCTTGCTCCTCTGTAGGAATGTATTCCAATAACATGATTCTCCTCTACATACAGTCTCGTAGATGGTGATACGAGATGTCGATATGCTTGAACTGATCATGAAAATATGGATTCTTAGAGAGTTTGATACAACTCTCATTGTCATAGTAAATCACTGTAGGATCCATCTGCTGACAAATAACACAACAAGGACCTTCGTCGTCGAGAGAGACTCACAAGTTGCTTGATTAGCATCCATATACCAAAAAACTATTGTTGACCCAATATTGAATATTCCCCCTAATGTTCCATTCCTATTAGATGGACTCCCTACACAATCTTCATATTTGAAGCCTTTAAGCTTCACTCCCTTTGTCTATCTCTAGCAAATACCAAACTGAGTGGTGCCTCTGAGGTATTTGAACACATGTTTAGTTGCTTTCCAATAAAGTTTGGCTGGCTTAACCCTGGCTTGACTAAGTTGGTTAACTAAAAAACACATGTTTGGTCGTGTGTTCACCAAATACATAAGTTAACGTACAAGATGTCTCTAAATAGTAGCCTCCACTACTTCACCTAAAGTAGCATCTTCCTTCCTCCAATTCCCTGCTAGAGGAATCCCCATGGGTTTGTTTCTCTTCATGTGGAACTTCTTTGGTATCTCATTGGCATACATGCATTGAGAGAAAAATAGTTCCTCATCTACTTGCCATACTTCCATACCAAGAATGTAATGCATGAGCCCCAAGTCCTTCATATTGAATTCTCTTGCAAGATCCTCCTTGCAATATTTTATCATCTTCTCATCACCTGTTAGAATAAAATCATCGACATATAATACTATAATAAACAATTTACCTTCAACCATAATATGGTCAAGGTTCACATTTATTTCACTTTTGGTGCAGCCCAACCCAGTGAAATATATGTCAATTATTGTGTATCAAGCATGGGGTTCTTGTTTTAGTCCATACAATGCTTGCTTGAGTCTACACACATGTGAATCTCTATTGAAGCTCTCAAAACCTTCCAGCTGCTCAATATACACATCTTCCTCAATAATATTGTTGAGGAATGTTGTCTTCACATCCATATGATGTATCTACCATCACATTTTCGCTGACAGTGCTAGACTATATCTAATTGAAGAATAACATGCTACTGGAGAAAGGGTCTCATTGCAATCAATTCCCTCCACCTGAGAGAATCCTCTCGCCACAAATTTGGCTTTGTGTTTCTCCACACTCCCATCTATTGCTTGCTTTACCCATTAAAGGTATTTGGAAATCACCAATGACTTGTCTGTTGTTCTTCGGAGCACTTCCCAAAAATTGTTTCTGACAATGGTGTCATACTTCTCAACCATGGCATCATCCCATACTAGATTTTGAACTTCTTCCTCGAATGAGGATGGATCAATCTCTACAATATTTCTCATCAAAGCCATTTAGTGAGTGTACCAATATGATGATCTCCTGTACCTATGTTGTGATGTGGCTGCTCCCACATTCTCTCTAGAATCATGCATCAATCTTTCATACTTTCTGGTGCACTTCTTCCATCTCTCGACGTCTTTGCATGAGTGGGTTCTTTCACTCTCTGCTCCTCTGCATGTGGCTACTCCACATGATCTCTAGGTTCCTCCTTTGGAGGTACAATCTCCTCATCTACATGTAACTGAAGCTCGCTCTCAAGGGAACATATCACCGCCTTCTATTCATCAAACTTCACATCTCTATGAACCACTACCATCCTATTGGTTGGCAGGTACATCCGATAGTTGTGAGGTGTATGAGTGTACCCCACAAATATTCCAAACTTAGTTGCTCTAGCTTCTTTCGTGCACTCTCAATAACATGATAGTAGATTGATGAACCAAATATCCTAAAGTGTGCCACATTTGTTTTCTTACCCAATAAATCTTCTTTTGTTGTACTCATCCTGAGAATTTGATGAGGGATTCTAGTATGCAAATAAACAACTATGTTGCATGCTTCAACCCACAAGTGGAATGGTACGCCCTGATCATGTAACATCGCCCGTGCTACTCCCACAATACTTATATTCTTTCTTTTACCCACTCCATTATTCTATAGGTTATGAGGTGCTATTAAATCTCGTTGAATGCGTTCTTATGCACATAAGTTCTTAAATTCATTCGACACATATTCTCCACCATTATCACCTCTGAGAGCTTTAACTTTCCTCCTCGTATCTTTCTCAACAAGTGCTTTAAACTCAAAACATTTAGTGAACATTTGATCTTTCTTATGCATGAAGTAAATATAGCACTTCCGAGAAAAATCATAAAAAAATATTACATAATACATGTGCTTTCTCGTGGATGTTGTCGATAACTATCCACACACGTTTGAGTGAACTCGATCAAGGATCTCTTGAGCTCAAATGTCTTTATCATGAAAGTAAGATTTTGTGCACTTCCTAAATGTGCACCCTTTGCATGTGTCTCTTTGCTCTAGTGTGCCATTGGGAAGTCCTATACAAATTTTCTACATGGTCTTCAAAGCTTTGTGGTGCAAGTGACCCAATATTCTATGCCACAACTCATCGATGTCTCAACTCTACACCTTCTCTCCTTTAGTGCTTAAAGTAGTGCAATCTTCTACATGCAATTTTTAGAGGTCATTTACCCGAACCTTGATCCACTTCACCTTTACAAAGGCTATGTGATGAATGAAAGCCTTTCCATTTCTAAATATCACATCGTAGCCATGGTCCTCCAACATGGAAATTGAAACCAAATTTTTCTTCAAACCTGGAGCATACATGACATCTTTTAATGAGAGGAGTACCAAAATCCCTCTAAAAAGTAACAATACCGGTGTCGGTCACACTATACGTCCCATCATCTCTCATATCAATGTGCATCTTGAGGTCCTTCTCCTCTAAGTTATCGAAGAACTATTTATTGTCGGTCATATGGAATGAGGCTCCACTATCTAGGTACCACACCCTACCCTTCGTCAATGTTACCATGAAAGCGATGATGGTGAAATACAACTTGAATTTTGAATCAAGAGCTTCAAATGATGCTCCTCCTTAGGGCTTCTTACCAACCTTCTTGTGTGGAAAATTTGTGGTATAGTTTCCAAGCTCGTGGTAGTGAAAAAATTTAATCTTCGACACATCATTCTTCTTACCACCCTGACTATATTCTAATTTGCAATGGGGTGACTTTCCCTTCCTTTTCTTTGCCTTCCCAGCAAAGGTACAATTCTCCTCATCAACATGCATCGACGAGAATCCATCTCTGGTGTTCCACCAAATCTCTTCTTGTACCAAGTCGTACCATAATCACTCCCACTCTAGTAGCTTCTCCCTCCCATCAACTGAGTCATGGTAGTTTTTCTAGCTCTTCAAAAGTCCTAAAAGTGCTAGGTTCACAATATCATCTTTATCAACTATAACCCTAACAATTCCAAGATCATCTCGACAGTAGGTGAACTTGGTCAAGTACTTTGGTATTTTGTTGCCCTTCTCCATCTTGATCTTTCTGAGCTTTTCATTCAAAGCCAACTTCCTATGCTCATTGTTGTTTTGAAACAACTCCATCATGGCCTTCTACATTTTAAATGGAGTTTCCTTATGGTGGAGGTTCGAGACAATATTATCTCGAACTCCTTCTAGGATAATCCTTCTCACCTTTCCCACACACTTTCTACACTCTACCAGATCTTTAACATCAATTGGGTTAGGAATATATTTGTCTATGAATTCCTTAAGCTCATTTTCTTCCAACACTCACTCCATCCTATCCTTCCAAACAATATATTTTGAACTACCGTCAAGGGAATATTTGAGTCTCAATCAGTAGATCGACATCGTGCTAGCTTTGAAGTATGGTACAAAAAAAATTGATTTCTCCTATAAAAGACAATCTTGTATTCTCCTCTTCTATAGTGATTTCAGCTCCAATACCATGTAGAAATTCCTTGTAAATTCAAACTACATATTGTAATATGCTAGGAAAATTGACTTGAATCTACTCTAATCATCAATGAAAACAATAAATGATTGATGTGATCATGAAACATAAAAGGGAAAGAATTCAATCACACATCACACAATAATTTTCTAGAGAAATCCATAGCTAAAAACCTCTCCTATTTGTATATTGAATTAATCAAAAAAGATGAGAAGATTGCAATGCTTTGCTCAAGCCCAAGAAACCTTTGCACAATATCAATCTATCTCACTGCTTCAGAAACAATCTTCTGCCAATACTTAGCCAAATATGTTTCCTGCCAAGCTCATGTTTCCTTGTGCAATTTCCTAGGGGATTAGCCCCTACATAATTGGGAATTTCCTCAATAATAAATTGTGCAATCCTCATATACCTTCCTCTAATTGCATGTACCACATGTACATTTCAAATGATTATACAACTAATAGTACATTGTCCCTAAAATCCAATCTCAATTGGGTCTTTCTATGATCTCACATGCATGAGTTAATTATGAGTGAATATTCAATTTATTTGATTAATGTTGGTTACACCCCTCTGCTACAGGTTACACCCCATTACTGGATCTTGCACTAATTCCTCCATCGGTTGGAACTAGTTTAACTGAATTTAACTCAGTTAAACTGAATTAGATAATTACAACTCAAAAGAACTAAACCCGGGCCTTTAAAATTTAGGAATCACTCTACATGACTCTATATACACTCCCAACTCAAATTGAATTAGCCAAATAAGTCAAATTAACTTAGTTAACTATTACAAGTTTCTATGAGAATTAGAAATACAATTTAATTCCTAATTTAATTCAAGGAAAAAATTAAAGTAGGCTTTTATTGTTGAATTAACACATGTCAATGTTAAATTTGTTGAAAATGTTGTAACAGTTGATGCTATAACACCCATTACTGTTGAAAATGGTGAAATTGTTGTAAAAGTTAATGCTATAACAAGTGATACTATTGAAACTACTAAAACAATGACCATTATAGTGGATGTTGTAACAACATATGCTATAACAATTGAGGGGATATAAATCCATTTCATATTACTTGTAAAAGCTTGAACATGGGTAGTAGAAGAGGTGTTTCTACCACCCAACATCACACCAACATTAGAGGGATCAAGAAAAAAATTGGGAAGCACATTCATAGGTAACAGTGGATTGAAAAGCACATGTTGTAAAATGGATGTTGTAATAATAGATGCCATAACAACATGTCAATGTCAAATATGTAAAAATTGTTGTAATAGTTGATGTTGTAACACTCATTACTATTGAAAATGTTGAAACTATTGTTAAGGTTAATGCTATAACAATTACTACTAAT
>APFE030512208.1:24327-50400 GCA_000404065.3 Pinus taeda
TAGCTACAAAGTTGATTAGAATCTTCATGGTTATATCCTTTGATCACATTCACAGAGAATTAAATTCAAATGGTGACATATTATCCAAAATGGGATTGGGCTTAAAACTAGGTAAAATAAATTATGAATAATACCTATAAGGAGAAGTGTTGGTTAATTAGTAAATGACACATTTCCTTTGGTTGAATACTTAACTTTTCATGCATATCTACATATTTCATTTTCTCAGTCATATCACTTAAGATATTATTACTTAACTTGGATATCAATTTATGTATCTAGTTTAATGTACATTATGAACATATCATGACATGACCAATCAATCCTTAAATTAAAATTTTAACCATGCCATGACCATCACACCAAACATAATTCTTACCCAAGAACTTAATATGAAGATTTCTTTAGTAATAACTTCATATGAGGAGTGTTTCAATGAGATCCATAATTTGGAAAAGTTGAAATAGACTTAGCATAAATTTACTCAACCATATAAAACCCCATGAGAGAGTAGCAGAGTGATTTTAATCATGTAGTCTCCCATCTCATTCGAGATGAGTAGTACTGTGAAATCCACTTGCCACAATTCACTATAATAAAAAGGGTCATTAGTGAGGGTCATGCTTATGACCCTCACTACTGATCGTCCTATATGCTCAGGCTTCCATTGGTTTTTGGTATTACTTTCTACTCTCAACACAAATTTAACCTACTTTTCAATATATGTTTGATCAATTTTGGTTTTTTGAATACTCAACTATCATATACCTCTCTAGAATAAGTGAAATTTTGATTATAATTTGGCCTTTTTAATGAAACACTAACCTAAATCATTTAGCATTTCCATATACACTCTTTTTTAAAAAGTAATGCAAAATTTACCCTACAATAAATTTTATCATTATATATTATATTCATATATACTATATGATATTATATATATATATATATAATATGATTATATATATATATACTATATATCCTCACCTTCTCTAATATCTCACACCAAAATATATAATGTGATAGAAAATAGAACCATTTATACCTATAAAACTAATGACTAACCATTTGAACTGAGCGGACCACTACATCAATTGCATTACAAAATTATGGGGGTTATTTCTAACTTTTTATAATATCATAATTATAAGATATGAACCAATTATATAAAAAGTGACATCATGCTTTCAAAGAATATAAGGATTTAAATGGTTTAGTGCTTTAAAACTCACGAAAACCAGGTAGGATGAAGAAGAGCAGGATTTAAATGGTTTAGTGCTTTGAAACCCGCAAAAGCCAGTAGGATGAAGAATAGTGAAGCAATTTGAATCAGAAGCAGCATGGAATCAAATGATTAAGTGAGATCTATACAATGTAGGAAAAAAGGCCTTCGATTGGGTGGCCATTACATAATGCACTATTGTGGGAAACCACCTTACAAAATATAGTATTTTACATTCATTACCTTATTCTGTCCGTAGCTCATTTCGTACACTAATTTGTCTATTATTGATTGCTTTCTTGAAGGTCTTCGGTAAGCAGATCTCTATGATCAAAATGGCAACTTTGACATTCGAGAGGCACTTAATCATTTCCCGCTAGGTCATGGATTCTCGCAATCGATGCATCAAGCATGCAATGGATCTGTCCATGAAGCATGATTACCTCCCCAAGGAGTTGTAGGTTCCATTCTTCTGTCCTTTATAATGACCATTTTATTTACTTGGCAAAAAATGGGGAAATATGCAAAGTATGAATAATCCATCAATTGTGTGGTTGTATTTCATCAATCCTGGAAAATATAGATTCTCCTTTTTTGGGATGAAATGTTGCTTGTAAATGATATTGTATTAAAGAGTATAGGCCATCCCAATCAAGATCAAAATCCAGCTAGATATTCCATCAATTTTGTGGTTGTATTTCATCAAACCTGGAAAAGATAGATTCTCCTTTTTGGGATAAAATGCTGGTTGTAAATGATATTGCATTAAAAAGTATAGGTGACCTCAATCAAGATCAAAATTTATCTGGTTTAAAACTAAAATCGCGACGTACCAAGACTTAGTCACTCAGTTACATAACCATAAATATCAATAAACAGTGTCTGGGCCATCAGGCCTAGATCCCAATTAAACATAAAAGTAGGCACATCAGTCCACCAAGACCCAACAGAAATCTAGCCCCAGGTAGTGGCATTCACAAACTTTAAGGACTTTTCAAATCTTCCATAGGCCTCTAATTAAATGACTCCATCATTAATTCTACCTATACTAATCGATCATGAAAATGATGTTGACATCCCTTGAGACTTGTCTATTACTTGCAAATTTTATATGCATAGTAATCTATCATTGAAAGAAATATTGTTGTTCAACAAGGACAACCAATATATACTGTTCCATTGATTCATTAATGTACTTACTTAAATCCAACATGTGGCATATACTTCCCCTTGGCATTAATGGACCAATGTCATAGTATATATTGGTAGCCTTCAACAAGTGGTCCAAGCCCACAAATCGGTAATCTATTCAAGGTTTCGAGCCTATTGAATAAACAACCAATTCATAATTGAATAGAAACGAGCCAATTAACATGGGACAGAACAAGTTGAAGCTGTAAGATAACATGTTTCCCCCATCACTACTGCTATCGACAATGCTTTGATGACTAAAATTTAGGTCACACCCGTGACAACATTTATCCTCTAATATGCCATAGACTTCCATTGCATTCTCCAAAAAAGTAGTATACCATAGAGCTATTACCCAACCATAGATAGATAGATGGATAAAGATACTGTTAATTTTAGATAAAAATGGTATGTTCTATGCTTAGCACAATTTACTTCAATGTTCCTTTAGTAGCCCAATGAAAATTTCCAATAATTTCCAGTAGCAACCACATTAACTTAATCCCATTGATAGCAAATTGAGATAGAACATAACATCATGTGCAAAAAACAAGCCAAGACAAGAGGACACTAAATTTGGCGGATGCCAGGGAAAAACCGTTTCATCAAATCTTCTTATTATTATTCAATAGCTCAGCAGAGAGAGACAGTACAAAAATCAAATTCACTTTCCGAATACACTATCAAATCAGCCATGTAAAATTCTGCAGTCAACTGAATTCGATTTTAGTCCTAACTAGAAAGTCAACGCTAGTCAAAACAACAACAGCAGTTCACCAATGTAGCTTGGTCCTCCTTGGTCAAAATTAGCCTAAAAAGGAGGTCAAATGCTGCCAAAAACAACTTAGTCAAACTTGGTCAAAGGAGAGATAAATATGCTTTGATTTTCTGTGGTCAAAACAAAAGTGACTTGAAGTCAACGATGGTCAAACTTTCTCCAACACCTCAATTTCTATGCCAATAAATGAAGCCACAAGAGATCGAAATTTTGCCTCAGAGAACACAGTCAAACTTGGTCAATGAAGCCTTGGTCAATGTTGTCCTAAAAATCTGAAGTTCGTCTTGCAATTTGACATAGAAATTCGTCCTTCCATCTACATGTGAGAGAGAGAGAGAGAGTTGATCTTCAAGCTATACGAACCAATCAGATTTGGGGAGACGAAATGATGAGTGATATGATGTCCAAATGAGAAGAGAGGTCACTCATATTTATACAATTCAATGAGGGTAAAATGGCACATCTATTGGGCTTCATGAGCCTACATTAAGCTAAAGTCAATCTTAACAATTTGTGCACGAGAGAATAAATTCAAAAGTCCACTATGCTTGTCCGAATGAGATGATCTTTATATCAAACTTGGACATGCTGAAAAGAGGAATCCAATATGATAATTGTCTCCATCATATGAGTTGTCCCAAAGTGGAATTTGGCCCGAGTTGCCAATTTTAACTCTCCCTCTCAACTAGGGAGAATTCCAACTACCAATCCATCTGTCATCATCATGTCATCCTGTCATCATATACCATCTCTGTCATCACTTCTCTGCTCTACTTTGCTCCACTGAACCATGAAGTAATAATGAAGAAGAAGTGATCGAGAGTGAGTCATAAGACCTTACCACTCTCCACTTACAAAAGTCAGTCCATGATCCCGGATCAATTTGTTGAACACCATGCATCCTAGTCATAGGGAGTACGACAGTACACAATGCGTCCATAGATAGTGCTATGGTCCCTAACCACTTTTCCCAACTCATTGGTTAGATGAGAGGTACCTCCCATGAATCCCAGACTCCATGGGTAGTATGTATGTTGGGGCATTGGTAGGAGAAGGTGAAACTCTCATCCTACTCATATGCCATAGGAGAAGGTGAGCCACTCATCCTATGCATATGTCAATTGTAGGGGAAGGTGAACCACTCACCCTACATACATGTGTCCACAATCGTAGGGTAAGGTGAACCACTCACCCTACACACATGTCAACCATCATGGATTATCACAGGGGAAGGTGAACCGCTCACCCTACAAACATGTCAACCATCATGGGTTATCATAGGGGAAGGTGAACCACTCACCCTACACACATGTCAACCAGCATGGTATCACAGGGGAAGGTGAACCACTCACCCTACACACATGTCAACCAGCATGGTATCAAAGTGGAAGGTGAACCACTCATCGTGTACATAGTGCACCACTGGGGGAAGGTGAACCACTCACCCTATGGTCACTCATAGCTCCAAGAAGTACCCCAAGCCCCCAAGAGCTCCCAAAGCTCAGTGTCCAACTCATACAGGACCCTCATAGGAGGGTCTTTCTGCAACTCCATGTCTCTCTTGAAAAGTTAATAATTTGAGCTTCCCCAAGGGCTTTGTGAGAATTTTCGTGATCTGCTCATCTGTCTTGATGTGTTGCAACCTTATTTCTCCTTGATGTACCCTATCTCAGATGAAGTGGTACTTGATATCAATATTCTTGAAGTGGTCGTGGAACACGGAATTTTCTAAAAGGCAAATTGCACTCTGGTTGTTGTAGAAGATCATGGTGGTATCTAACATGTGCTCAAATAGCTCATTGGAGAGCCTCCTCAACCAAACAACTTCACAACAAGCCATACTTGCAACAATGTATTCGGACATGGTCATACTTAAAGCAACTGATTTCTGCTTCTTGCTCATCCAAGATATTGAATAAGACCCCAAAGAGAAGCAACACCCATATGTGCTCTTACTATCCACCATACTGCCAGCCCAATCAACATCTGTGTATCCATGTAACCTAAAATTCTCAACAATATATCTCAGTCCATAGTGGATTGTGCCCCAAAGATATCTCAAGAGAATCTTGGCAGTAATCCAATGAATGTGATGAGGCTCAGCCATAAATTAACTCAACATGTTCACAATGAAGCATATGTTAGGACAAGAATTTACTAAGAACATTAGGGCCCCCACAAGTTGACAATACACAAAAGGGTTCCTAATCTCGAACCAAGAACACTTCCACATAGCTTCTTGAAGTTGAGTTCCATCGGAGTAGATACACACTTGCAATCCACCATCCCACATCTCTCAAGCAACTTCACAATATATTTTCCTTGAGAAAGGAAAATCTCACTTGGCTTTTTCTAGACCTCTAGCCCTAGGAAGTAGTGCATCATTCCTAGTTCCTTCATCTCAAATTCAGAAGTCAAATACCTCTTGCATTGATGAATGAGAGGATCATCACATGTCAAAAAGAGATCATCCACATAAGGGACCAGAATGAGAGGCCTATGCTTTTCAACCTTGAAGTATAGGTTCAGGTAAGCATCGCTCCTTGTAAATCCTAGCTTCATAAGACAACTACCAATCCTATCATACCAAACCCTTGGGGCTTTCTTCAACCCATAAAGGGATTTCTTCAACTTTCATACATGTGACTTATGATCTTGAACTTCGAACCCCTTCGGTTGTTCTACATAGACTTCCCCTTTAAGCGAGGCATGCAAGAAAGTAGTTTTGACATCCATTTGATGCAGGCTCCAACCTTGCGGGGTAGCAAGGGCTATGATCGAACAGATGGTGGTATATTTGGAAATTGGTGCAAATATCTCATCATAGTATACTCCTTTCTTTGAGAGAAGCCTCGAGCAACGAATCTGGCCTTGAACTTTTCAACATTCCCATTAGCTCCATGTTTGATTTTGTAAAGCAATTTTGAAGTGACCACGGACTTGTCCTTGGGTCTGGGAACCACATCCCAGACATCATCCTTCATGATTGATTCATATCCCTCATTCATCACATCCTTCCAGACTTGGTGTTTCACAACTTCTTCAAATGTATAAGCTTCAGATTGTACAATGGTACTCATGGGATCTAAGTACCTTTGGTACCTCTTCGACTTCTTACTTTCACAAAATGTCCCCCTTAGTGAAATATGTTTCTCAATATCTTCAAGAGTATCTTTGAACCACAAAGGTCTTTTTCTCGAAGTAGAGGGCTCACTAAGAGGTGGATCAATGGCATCCATCGAGCATTAGCTCATCAGTCGAAGGTTCATCCTGCTTTCCTACATCATCATCATTTTCCTTCCTAGGGACAGGAAGATCTCAGACTTTCCTAAGGGAAAATCTTCATCAAAAGTGACATCATGACTTATTATCACTTCTCTTTGACCAGGCACATAGATTCTATATGCCTTTGACGTTTCATTATAGCCCACAAATGTTCCTTTCTTCCTAGATGCATCTAGCTTGTTTATTTTCTCTTTCAACACATGAAAATATATGGGACAACCAAAAATTATAAAATGAGAAACATCAAGCTTCTTATCGGTAAAAACTTCTTCAGACATCTTGAAGTCCAATGCTTGCTGTGGGCATCTATTTTGAACATACACAATGGTGTTGGAAGCTTCTCCCCATAAGAACTTTTGTAGGCCTTGGTCATGAAGCATGGCATGGGTGGCTTCTATGATAGTTCAATTCTTTGTTTCGACAACTCCATTTTTCTTAGGAGTATATATAATAGTGGTCTCCCTCTTAATGAAAACTTCTCTATAATAGTCATTGAATTCATTTGACTCGTATTCAGTTCCATTATTGACCCTCAATATTTTGATCCTCTTCCTTGTTTGATTTTCAACCAAGGTTTTGAAAGAGCGGAACCATTTGAACACTTCTGCCTTCTTCTTCAAGAAATAGATCCATGTTTTGCGAGAGAAGTCATCCACAAAAATTACATAGTGCAAATATCCACCCAAAGATGTTACGAGCAATACACCTTATAGATTAGAATCGATCAATTGAAGAATATCGGTAGTTTGATTTTGACTTGAGGGGAATGGTCCCCTTGTTTGTTTTCTACTTGTATAACCCTGACACACACCTTCATGATATAAATTGAATTCAGGCATACCTGTGGCCATCTTCCTTACATCAAGTAAGGCTTTATAATGAAGGTGAGAAAATCTTCAGTACCATAATTCAGATTAAAGAGAAGTATCACAAGGAATTGCTCCCAACGGAATTCCTCCAACCTGATAAAGACCTTCAACTCTAAATCCAAGAGTGAATGAATCTTTCGTGTTCCTTTGCCAAACACAAAAATTACTATCAACGAATGTCAACTTGAAACCTTTATCTTCCATCGCACAAATAGATATTAGGTTATTTTTCAAATTAGGTACATACAACACTTCTTGTAAATGAAGCGTTTGACCTTGATTTAAGTGGAGTAAGATTCTCGATTTCTTTCATGGGATACATGGCATTATCCCCAAGTATAATCTCCATATTTGTCTTGTTTTCAATCAAGCTTGAGAGGGACTCATTATACCTAGTGAAGTACCTTGAGGCACCACTATCAATCAACCAATGATCCAGTTTATCTAGAGGAGAGGCAGTGGTAAGGGCAGAAATAAGATAAAATTATTTTTTCTTTTATACAACATTAACTTCTTCATAGCTGGAGTTTCTTGACTTCTTGGGAGGATGACCATTTCCATATCGAGCAACGGGAGCATTTTTCTTCCCTTTGTTGTTATACCCATTGTTCTTTTGATTGCCATTTCCTTTGTAGTTGTTGTTACTGTTGTCATAATCTCTTGCATTATCATTCATGTGAGGACACTCTCTAGTGAAGTGGCCAAACATGTTGCAATTGAAGCATCTCTCTGAAGATGTTTTCTTCAGTTTGGGAGCTAGAATAGCTAATCAGGTCAATGGATTTGTGAATGTACATGCCACAAATGTAATATGCATATATAAATGCTTCATTTCGGCCTACAAGAATGTATTGTGCATAGATCTGTATAGGTTGCAGAAGAATATTTTCTCCTTCATAGCTATTGAATACACCTGCAAAAGAGAGATACCCAACAAAAACCCTTGTCCCAAAAACGAAATTAGAAAATAACTGATTAAGAAATGTGTTCCTTGCTTGTTTCAGAACATTTGTAAAGAGAGTCAAGCTGCCAAGGAAGAAGAAGGTGTTGTTTGTAGTTGAGCCACTAGGAGGAGTCATTAGAAATATACAACCAAGCCACCAAATAGATTCATCATTTTGATTTTGGATTTTGCTGGGCCGGCCTGTGTTTAGTTGTCAACAGCCTCAGTTTATGATATTTGATAGGCAAGGGTTTATTGTTTAATTATTTAACATCCAAGGTGAAACCTACAATCCAACATTTAACAGCCAAGAAGATGGTTATGGTCACTTAAATATGGGGTTCCCTATTCTAGGGACCCCAACATCCCCCTATCCCCCATGATGCTCCCTAAAATTTGAGGGGTGTCTCCACATGTCCTGAAAGTGCATTTCCTAGCTCCTGCATCTAGACATTTAGAAACTTAGTGGAACACTGGAATTATCACTGTAAGGCTAATTCTCATGAGGAATTACCCCATCTTAGCCCAGGGAAACTAAAATGTTTTAACAAGAACTGGTTTTACTTGTTAAAGCCAAATTCAATTCTTTTCTTTTCAGTACCTTCCTAGTTATAGTCATTTAGAGATAGGGTCTCCTATGCTAGGGACACCAACATTCCCTTGTCCCCCATGAGGCCCCCTACAATTTGGGGGGGGGTGTCTCCATGTGACTCTCAAGTGTGTTTCCCAACTTCTGCATCCACATCTTCCAGAAATTTGGTGGAACATTAGAATTATTAGTGTAAGGATACCTTTCTTGAAGAACCATCCCCTCTTAGCTCTGGTGAATTGAGGCTTTTTAAACAAGGATTGGTTTTAATTGTTCAAGACAAATTCATCTTTTTCCATTCCAGTCCCTTCCTACATGTGCACATACTCATATGCTAGCATTTTCATCTTAATGAGGACAGTGATTCCCTTGTATTCTTATAATTAGATTGTTGTAGCTCTCCTTGATCCATGATGTACTCATTGTCCCTTGAAGTAATATATGATGCATCTAAATAATTGCAGGATTCTGTCAAATTTTAATTACTTCTCCCTTTAAAAACCTTGAAATAATGGACTACAAATTGCTATATTCAATACCAAACAAATATTAATTTATTGAGCACATGTTCAAGTGATTAAATAACTTTCTATGCTCATACCTAGGTTCTAAACCCAGAAGACATGTTGTCACACTAATGTTGCCCACAGAGTTAACTTCTGCATCCATGGTCAGTAGAAGTCCAAGTGACGTGGATGGCCTAAGGATGCAGATTATCTCAATGAATGATGCCAAGTTCAAGCCTTTTGTGGACTTTACAGAATAGATACTTCTTGGTCATGGCATTTGAGCCAAAGGAAGAGCCAACAATTAACAAAGGGATATTTAACAACAAAGGAAAAAATTGTGCCTTGACCAAAATCCCATGATTGATAATATGTTAATAACACATTAATCTAACCTTTATATACTTCATTGTAGAATTTTTTAATTCCTTATCCAAAACCAAACCTAATTAACATTGTAGCACTAATTAGGACAAATCCTTGACTTTACCCTTGCAAGATTACCAATTCAAAACCCTAATAGGTTACCAATGGGGTGTTGGTTCAAAACTCACTGGCTAGGTAGATCACATCTTCATATAGTTCAATTCTCATCATAGAACTATATATATTAGATGGATGATATAGAAAAAATTAAAATATGATGTCTTAGGTAGCAATGAGAAAGGGATGGCATTCCTTGGCACTTAAAGAATACATTAAAATATCAAAAATGGTAGTGAAGGTGGTTGTAACTAATTTTTACTAATAGGACAAAAAATCCATGGGAATTATTCAATATAATTCAATAGCACACAAGAAGTCATATTGTAAAATATTCACATGAATCCCTATGGTTCATAGGTAAACTATAAAGATTGGATAACCTTGAATTCAGAGCAAGACACTCCTTAATACTAAATAGGTTGGTAATAAATTTCCATAGCATCTAAAGGTAAATACCTTACTCAATGTTGATGATAAACCAATGCGGGAAATAGAAAAATAGCAAGTATTTGAAATAATTCACTGCCTTGCATTATATTCAAATATAATAAAATAAAATAAACAATGTTGACTATAAATCTTGAACATTTATCTTGATAACTGAAAAAAGTTATCCATAACTTAATAGACAATTGGGAAAAAGTTCTTGATTAAATAAGAAAACATATAAAACCTAGGATACAAATTCTGCAAAAAGGGAGGTGAATCTTCTAGTAGACTCTTAGATATTTTGTGAATATAGTGGCCCCTAGGGCATTAGAGAAATTCAGCCTACGGGTTTCAAAATTCCAACTCTTTACAAAGTCTTCAATTTTGTCTTTTATCCCCTCTTGCATACTAAGTTACAACCTTCTTTAGTGTAACTGGTTTCCAAGAAGAGAAAGGAAGATGAGGTGTCTTGAGGAGGTTTTTCACCTTAGGTATGAAGTGTCTCAATTTTGTTAGAAAATAGTGTACTTTGTTGGCATTATTTCTCCATGAATTCCTACATTTATAACAATTTGTCAGTTGTCTTATCTATAGTCATAAAGTGAATATGCTATTAGTGTATTTCCACGTATTCATTCTGAATTCTATTTGTCATTCTGAAAATACTATCCCCTCAATGAATGTATCAACATCCATTCAGAAACTGATTGATGGAATGCTTTATGAAGAAAATGGGAAATAAATTTTCCTAGCTTGTTTTTCCGTATGAATGCACCTTTTCTTCTCATCTATTCATTTTAATTTGGAGCTACTGCCCTTGACCTTTCTTTTTGTTTCTGCATAGGATATACCAACACTAAAGCTTCAAACAGTGGAAAACAAAATTGTTCTTTTTTTATTCTATTTATTGTTGTTAGTATGGCCATCATAGGTTTCTAGTTTACTAGCCATGTAAATTTAGTAGCAACATTTGGAAATGGACCCAAACCCAACAACCACATTTCAAATTCTGTGTGAATTCATTTATTGGAAGGTTGGTTTACATTCTACCAACCATTATTTTAATCTTCCTTTTGGATCTATTGTAGAAACTTGCCTATGCCCTAAGGACTTATACCATTAAATCCTAAGAAGTTACCTCTTTCTCCCAATAGATGAAATAAAAGAGCATGGGAGTTCATGTTAAGCTTACTATATAAAAGTTCAACAACATTCACTCTTCCTTTCCCATCACTCAGTACAACTCAATCTTCCTACAGTTTTAGAGAATCAGGGGCCTTCATATTTGCACAGTGATTCTGAGTAGATTCTCTTAAATGATTTCCAATGAGAACATGATTCAGATGAAGGAACAAGTTGTCTTCAAGTGAGAGGGAGCCAGAATTTGATTGATAGTGTTAGTGTTGTAAGAGCTTCAGAAATAGGAATGCCAAACTAAATACAAGTTTTTGAATCTAGCACAAGCATAAGGCACACCATTATACCAGAAAATTATAATGATGTCACAATGCGAAGAAACAAAATGAGCTTGCATCTGACAAGCACAATAAACATCCAATGATGCCTGTTGACTCTAGATATGCAGGTACATTTATATTCATAAAATATGAAGTCCAAGTAGACAGTTGATGTTCACTAATGATTTCAATAATGAGAATATACTTGCTCACATAGTTTGGATCAAGAGGGCTGAAGACTTCTTCCACTCTATCCATTTGTTGGGCTCTCTGCTACTAATGCAACCAATATTGCTACAAATGCAATAGAGACAAACATTCAAACTGAGATTACAAGAGTTATTGCTACTTCGAACATCTTATCCAACACAACACACTTTTTTTAATACCTAAATGTGACAACTAAACTATGAGAAACATCAGAAATGATGCAAACTGCTCAGATTTCATGACTGCATTGAAACTGACAACTAGGACAAGAGTATCCAACAAAGAACCTAAAGGCTCGAACCTAAAAATAAATTTCACAGTTTAGACCTCATGGAAAGGTCATGCATATTATGTTTCAATGTATCTCTGAAGTTTGACAATGACTAACTAGAGGGAAATCATGTACAAGCCCTGAAAGTTGATAAAGAATTGGAATAGTCCAATAAAGAGGCACTTGTTTTTCCAGTTGAAGGATAGTTTGATGGAAGCTATAAGGGAGTCAAAGACATGTTTGAAGAATATGAAGAAGAAAAATAAAATGGTGGTGTCTTCCCTATTATAATGGGGAGTCTCATAGGCTCCCCTGAGGATGATAACGCTGACTATGAAGAAAATTCTAAAAATTTTCAGTTTGATGCCTTGAGTAGTGATAAAGACACTTCACCAAAGGAGGATCAATGCGATTTTATTAAATAAACCACTAGAGACAAGAAAATGGGTATGGAGTATTGGGTGAACGATCCTCTTTTTAGCATCATCGGAGACCACCATGAAATTTTGTTGCCTAGTGAGATAGGGGTGGTATTGCAGTAGTAACAAATGAAGAATCTGAACCAGGGTCTAGAATAAACAACATCATTTTCCTCATGGGATATGATGGTATGCTCACTATCCTAGAAGGACATAGCAGAAAAATGAGTCAGGTTGAAGAATTGAGGTGCATAGAAGATCCAGGTTATGAAGTCCCGGGGCTGAAAGGGATAATTTCCTATTGGAAAATGAAAACCTCATGACACCAAACCATGCTCATGATATTGATGAAAGTATCGTTGTTTTTGACTCAGAAATTGAGCAAGACAATTACAAATCTATAACCATACATTTGGAGGATTTTACCTTAAAGTCTTCATGCACGCCATCTAATGAGGACCCATGAAAGGAGTTTCTATAGAGGGCTAAGGTTAAGTGTGTTAGAGACAAGATTTCAAGACCAATAAAAGGACCCTCAAGTCAACCTTCTGAAGGGTTGCTCCATGAATCAAATTTTGTAAGTTTGAATAAATTTTGATTCAAAATCAACACCAGGGACGACATGATAAGGTTTTCCTTATCAGAAAGAGCACCATTCTTCAAGCCTAAGCCGTGATACAAACATGAGTGTTCTTAGCCCTATAGACAACCTTTCCTTTGCTAGAATGAGAATATATTTTTCATGAACCAAATAGAGTCTGAATATGGATGTTTGCAACGTTTCACAAGAGCTTTAGAGGGTGGATTTAATGAAGGTATCAGTGATAAGGAGGGTTTCTCTCCCATAATATGCTAGTTTCATAGTGATCAAGGACTTATAGGCCGATTTTTGTCTAGAATGATGAGAATCATGATCCCATGGTATAAAAGGAAGGGAATGAGGACACTAACCCACCAGGAACAACACTTGTGGCTTGTAAGTACTCTTATTTTAACATATCACCTTTTTTCATGATGACGAAACATAGGCAAGGAACACTACAACCTTGAGATGATGAAGTGGACTTGTTGGATAATGGATTTTTCCTTAACAAATCTATGTTGATATGTTCAGATTTGAGGGTTCTCAAAAACTCTTTACAAAGAACTTTCCCCCCAAGTTAGAGCCATATACTATCTAATATTTTGCACATGGATTGGCATATATATTCTAGAATCTGGAATAAAAGGGGAGTCCTATGGAAGGAAGCCTTTGATGATAAATATAAATGACCTCAAGATTATAGTTTTATTGATATGTCATCACACATAAGAAACTCCTATAGGATCCAATGTGATGTTTTCCTAGAAAAAAAGTAGTAACTGTAAAAATTTTCTTTCTATAGTTAAAATTGCCTTGGAAAGACAATGTAACTCATCTTTTGTATCCTATCTTATCGGTTCAAAGGGAAATCAAAGATTTCTCTCATAATCATGCTATCATATTCAATAGGAAGGAGGGTCCTTGATATGTACCAACATTTATTATGTCATGGTGATGACAAAATCAAGTGTTATTGAAGGTTTGATCTTAGACAAAATGCAATGTTAACACACAACTTGTTCTTACAGATTGTAACACGTCCTTTCAAATTTGTGGAGTGAGTATCATCTTAGAATATTCTGGTATAGGTTGGCACTAATATGCATCAGCAAGTGCCTAGTGCATACGTATGTAGAACTCTTATATTACAGAGCTTCCCAGAGAACTAATTACAGATAAATTTGTTGTTGAACACTTGCAAATATTGGCAAAGTAAACATATATTGAACTGCAATTTGTTTGTTGTATTTATGACCAAAGAGGAAAGCACATGTTGGCATTATTTTAAGTAGGGATATAGGTTTAAGTCAATGCAATGGAAGTGGTTACATACATTGTAAAGAAACAACAACTTCTCTATACACAAGATTTATTAGTAGATTTTCTAGTGAATGATCCTCTAGTTGCATCTTTTTTTTCTTAGCCTTTGAAATCATCAAAAGTGCCTAGAAGCCTAGAACAGGCTTACCCAGTTATAGTAAATTCATGTTTTTTCATGACCTCATATCTGTGGTGTGTTCTGAATCTGATATAGAGAATAGTACAAACAGATGCCCAATGATGCGTTGGAAATAGAGAAGGCCATGAAAGTACTTATTGGAGCATTGTAATGCCTAGCTAGCTATAGGAAATAGACTTGCATGAGTAGAGTATGAAGTCTAAGGTGATTGTCAAGGTAAAGGGATGGAAGAACTAAGAGCACCATCTGAGCGATGAATTTGGTCTTCCACACTAGAACTTTTCACCTTCTTAGTAGTCTAAGGCTCTCTGGACAGATCAAATCTTATGCCCTTCATTTTTAGCTCCTAAATACATCTACTCATAGCCCTAGAGGCAACCCTATAATTTCCATTTTCCCATTATGCAATGAACTTGGAATCATCCTTTATCCGAAGAAAGTTTATACCTCTTTCAACAACAATTTTTAGCATCAATAAAGTGTAAATATCTCTACTCTATTATTAGTATCAACCCTGACTACTACCTTTAAGGAAACAACATGGTTGTATCCAATAATTATATTGCCTCCTCCATATTTTCCAGGAATACCTTGACAAACTCCATCAAAATAGCTCCATGCCTTTAATTTATCAATCTCATAGTTTTTAAAATTTCATTGGTTGTTTGTATTTATAGGTTTGCAAATATGTCGATATGCATATGTGACATGATAAACTCATGATACCCAACTAATATGCGATATTCATGATATCCACTCACATATCTCCTTTTGTTAGCACAACACAATACTTATTCTATTTTCCTAAACATTAGGGCAAGGAAGACACATCTAGCATTCTAACACTTGATTTTTCTCAAATGAAAATTCGAGCCTTGAGGAAAATTTGGCTACAAAAAGTAACTTCAGTCAATCGTCACTGAAGCATAAATGGTTCATACAAACTAGAAGCATGCGTAGAAACCAACTGCATCTATCAATACAAAGAAAGAATATGGGATAATTGTCATGTAGTCGAAGTACAAAATACCAGGGACAACGTTTGTAATCTCCATGTTGGTGAAGAAGTAGAATGTAGCATAAAGGAATAGGTAAAGTGAATATGAGCCTGAAGTTAGATAAGTTCTCCACCACTAGTGGTAGTCCTCACTACACAATTGAAAGTAGCAGAGGACAGTAGTGATCTCTACACAGGTAACAATAAGGATAACAAAAACAATTAAAAAAAACCTAAAAATGTAATAAAATTGATGCAGCCAAGTATATGTTAAGATGAAGAATAATCCAATGAAAAGTGCACTAAAGGGTAATATGCCTCCAATGAGTACTGAGAAAAGTAGATGCATGTACCATTCTTGCTCTGGAATCTACCTGGGAATTTTATTTGTCTTAACATGATCTTCAATTATAGGTTTCTTGTAGCCAAAGTAACTACCAACAAGGACACAAATATCACAAACCATAAAAATACCAAAGTAGCCATTTTCCTAATTGATACAACACTAGAGGGCTCTTCACCCTAGATCAATGGATTGAGGACAAAGAAAATGCCAGGAAACAATGCTAGGGAAGATGAACGCAGTCTTTAGCCTGTTTGTTTTCCATTTTGTGCCCTTGAACATATTATATAGATAAGCATAAGAGTAGACAACAAACAAACCCATGAACACCCACAAGAGAACCATAGTTGTCATCAGTCCACCATGATAGGATGGTGAAAGAAATCTAATCATGGTAAATAACATTATGACAAGTGTCATCTAGTTTCTTCTTGGGCTTCATCTTGTGTCTCCAATTGATTGTAATTTGAGATTGTAAGATAATCGTCACTTACTTGAAATTTGCACAAGGCTGGTTCCTAGATTGACATGATCTATTGCTGCCCATTTAAGGTCTTGGTCAACCTTTTCACACCTCACAAAGGTTACTCATTAATGTCTAACCTAACCCTGTAATCGTTGCCATCAACTTCCTCTTGCAATGGGATTGTAGAGAGTTTCATCCACAGGTTTTCCACTTGTTATGATTGAGATAACAGATCTATGTTATGTGTGCCCTCATTATGACATGTATAATCCAACCAATTCCTTTTTATCAAATCTACTCATAACATGTGTTGTTTTAATCAATCTCTGAACTACATTTGTGTAGTGTAACATTTGACTCATGTTTGACTTTGAAGGCAGATTCATAGGCTTCTTGAGGCACATTCAGGATTGTTAACATAATTATCCGTTTTGTACTACCTTTAGTTTTACATACTCAAGAAAAGGAAACAAGCTACCTTTAGTTTTACATGCTCTAGGGTACACTTCAAGTGCATGAAAGTTTTGTAAAGGAGCTCTTATTGAATGGTATATATAAATGTAGTTATAAATTGCAATCCTAAGGTACCCCCTGTAGCATGTTGTTACAATCTGAAGTCTACAGCGGAGGCCTAATGCATCTTGATCTTGGTTTAATTGTACCTAAGCTACAGTAGCTGCAAATATAAAAGACACAGGACATGAGGGTAGAAGTTATTCATATGAGTCTTTGAATGTGGATCAAATATGAAGAATACAAGGGCCTCAACAAGTAAATTAGTGATCGAAATTTGTGGTACAATAGGGATCAGGATGCAGTAAATATTGCAGAACTTGGACCTGTAACTAGAGTAGATTTTGAATTTAGAGTTCAAGTCTACAAGGTGCGGAAAATGCTGACAACCAAACTTCCACCGTCATATAGTACATAATCCTGTAGAAGATGCATTCTGATCTTAAATAATATCATCCACAACAGACAAAACTCATAGAAATTCATAACAACGCTCAAATTGGAGGACAAGATATAACATTGTTATAAAATGGTATAGATATAGATATATATAGAGGAATTTGAGCCTTGAGCACTGGAATGATTTTAGATAGGGGCAACCCATCAACATTGACTTAAATTTGAAAAAATTGGAGGGTGAACTTGTCATTGTATGCTTGAATAGGGGTTTTTCCCAATGGTTTGGAGGCTCTACTCGAGGCGCTTTAATGTCCATTTGTACACATGCAAGGTTGGTGTTATATGGAGCGTTTGAAGGTCAACCCTTTTGCTTATATGGAGTTGATATTTTTGTGCTCTGAAGCCCAATGTGGAGGCATTTGGATGACCAATATGGAATTTTAAAAATCATTTTTGAAGAATCTATGTGGTTATTAGAAAATACTTGGAGCTAAATTATGCACCATTGATGGGGGAACAATATCATTTATTGGTGGTAATTGCACCCACATTGGAGGCCAATTTTGAAATGATACTAGCTGATTTTTGTGGCGTGTCCAGTTCTGAGGGGCTAAGTATGGAATTTGGGAACCCTTGTACCCACGTTGGAAACCATTTGGGGCTGTGTGCACCAAAATTCGACGCTTTTCAGCAGTAGATTGGGAGACTTTTGGAGCATATCATGCTCTAGGGTACATCAGTGCCCTCTTTTCCATATACTATCATAGGTGTACAAATATAAACTCACTCTTCAATATAAATGAACTTTGTCTTAGCACTAATCAATGAGCCAGACATTGTTGTAGACTATGATCTAGAAAAGGAAACACTTACTAAATTGAAACATTAATATAGTGATGCTCTTTCAGACAACATTGAATCAAGGAGACACAAAGAAGTGACCCTAGAAACCCAACTAGGAAAGCTAGATTTATGGAATTCATTATGCTCAGGAAATTCATTACTAAGAGTGAGTTATGCATGCCTAGGAATTTCATGCATTGTTACTCACTTAAGAAAATTAGATGGCCATGTCTCAAACACATCTTCGCTCATCATGGATAAGATCCTTTACTCTATCCACCAATCTTCAACCAGGCTCCACTCTTTGAGCTCTCTTCTCTACAAACTTCCCCAGTTCTGCTTGCAGCCCCCTTGCTGATTGTTTCACTACAACCTTCATTTCGTTAATTGGATACCTTTGGGAGGCCAACTATCACAATGGTTAATTTCCACTTCCAATTCTCTAACCACGACAAAGTGAAATAAAAGAAGACATATTTACAAAATTTCCAAAATTAAAACAACTAGGTGCATATTACAAAGTTTGGTGAGGGTCCAGTTTGGATCAATGTATCAGTGAAATGGCTATTAGACTTTCTCAAAGGTGATTAATGAGGTCAAAGTAAAGATGTAAAGGGAATAAAATCAACTTAATCTAAGGAAACTGCATCTCTGACAAGGATAATGCTAGACCCTGGGATGTGAAGCTATGGTTATGTGCAACGATGACAAGCTCTTAGATCAATGAGGATCAAAGACAAGATATAATGTCATCCTTGGGCTAAAGTGCACATTGGTATAGATTTCTATATTATGCATTTAAATATTGTGAAAAGTTTGCAGAGTTGAGTTTTTGAATTTCAGGTTCAATAGATACTTTAGCTAGTTTGATGGGATTTTTGTTACTTATCAACTTCTTCAGCAAAGATGGTTGAGAAAATTATGTTTGATTCCTAGATATGAACATCTTTGCCCATGTTGAAGCCATTTCCTTTCTGCTATCAATCTCTTCAAAAGTATAATGCCAAATTTGAATGGTGAAGTCCCAATTAAAGAAATATCTTTGATTCTCTTCCAACTTTTTATGCAAGACACATCTAGAGGGGTCCTGGATATCATGTTTCATATATTCTCTACTGTCAATAGTCAATTATTAAGTATGGTCTGGTTAAAAATATTCACCTTTGGAAAACCATCATTTTTCTATAAGTAATTTTGTATTTTGGTACAGGGAGGTAGAAACATCTCTGAAATTAGAGCAATGTAACCTAGTTTTACTGTGTATTTAGTACATTTTACCCCATCCATGGCTATAAAGAGTGAGTTTGTCTACATGAGCTATACTATTCAGTTTCATTTTTAAAACAACCAGTTGAGGGAGAAGTTTATCTGGAGGAGACATCATTCTCCATCCAACCATATGCCTTCATCTTCTTCATCCCATATTAAGAGATCATAAATAGTTTTGATTCCCTAATCCATCATCTGATTTCTTAATTCCATCAACTCATGTTTTTTCTTAAGTAGTGGTTCTCCCCATTACAACATCCTCCCATATTTTTATCATTTTTCTATTACCTGGAATCCATTTCAGATCGGACTATAATAGGGGTCCTGCTGCTTTACAGTCACAAGATTGGAGACCCTTGCTCCTCTAGGAGAGGCTTATCAGGATTCCAGGAGCATTTTCTTCTTGGGAAAGCATATTTCTGTGACTATTGTTTCTTTCCACTGTTTGTGGGTCCTAAAGATAATCCACGAGAGGATGTTTGCACCATGAGAAATATTCATGAGAACAGGGTCCTTAATTTCCAGACTGACATTGTCCTTCAGAGCTTGGATCATGTTCCAGGTTAAATGATGAAACGTTTTAGAGTTATATTTTCTGCTTTGAGTCTGAAACTTTTTGATCTCTTTGTAAAAGAGTTGAGCGTTGATATAAAGGAAGAGAGGATAGGACATATTTTATGAGCACTACTCTACTAGTTAGGCTTAACCACTGAGAACTGCAGGAAATCATTTTATTTTTAATATTGCTCAATAAACAATAGATGATCGGTGGCCTAATGTTATTAGAATTCCTAGATACTTGAAGGGGTTCCAGTTTGAAAAGTGTGGAAATTTTGAAAATTCTAGAAATGAGTTATATTTGCTAAGTGTTGTTGTTCCATCTATATATTTGGCTTTTCGCTTTGTTTACTTTTCCACGACATGTGTTTAAAATTGGAATCAATAAACTATGGGGAAGGTTTGGAATCTTTGTGGGACAAGGTGTCATAGTGATTAGCTGAGCTTGTAGTTTTTCTTTCTTGAGAAGCTGATGTAGAGGTTTGGCCTTGATTTGATCTCTTCCTCTGAGAGGATTGATTTTGGCAGGTGCATTTCCTTGATGTTGACAAATATTCTTCTGAACAATTTCCCCTCAAATTTCCTCTTTAGATGGAGTTTGCATTAGGTCTGATTTTTTCGCCATTGATGAAGCCACAATATTTGTGGTATGAATTGTACATGGATGACAAAAATTCATTATTATATTCTTTAGTGCACTCCCCTTTATTTATTAGATTGACATCAACCCCTAATAATGTTGTTCATGCAAGCTATCTAAAAAGCCTTGCAGGTTGTACAAATCTTCTATAGAAATACTTTTTCAAAATGTGTGGTCTATTGATAATGATGTTGGGGGGAGGCTCATAATGGAAGCAAACCATGAACATAGTAAAATTGTCCACAATTTTACTTTTTATAGCTTCATCAATAAGATCTTTGCAGCATGTTTTCAGATCATTGTGTTCTTGTTGCTTATGCTTGGAAAAATCAACTAGATTTTGGCTTGTAAGACTTCCTAGATAAATGAAAAGAAATTCATCATCTTTTGACAATTTTGTTTTCTTTACATCAGGCTCTCCACTCAAATTCCTACCACCAACAGCAAGATTTTTTAGACCTTGTATTCCAATCACCCAAAACCCTTGTGACATTTAACTGAAAATTCAAATAAACATCATCCACATGTCCTCCTAATCCTTGAATATGTTTTCACTGTCTTGTGCAACAAGGCTTGCGATCCCTTGACATTTCTACAGCTCGTCCATGCCTATGCAACACAACTTGATAGTGTCCAACATTTACAACCAATAGAGTTCTCCCGGAAACCATTGTAGTTAGGGTTGATGTACTTGATGAAAGAAAAATGTGAAGTAAACAATCCTTAGCAAATGTTTGTCTGTCTCAGTAAAAAAATTTCTAATTGCTTTCTCCAGTGCTAAAGGAAAATCAGGATTCTCTACAATGAACCTCGATATATTGTCATTAACAAAATGGGTAGCAGATTTTCATCCATGTCCATCAAACACCCTATAGAAGAGAACAGGACATTGACCAAAGGAACTCTGGTCATATGTTTTTCGAAAAATCAATAATGCATAAATTTGCAGCTTCCATTTTTTTCATGACATCCTATACCATACCAGAATTGAGAGTGGAAGATTGGTGTAAAGTCTGTTGCCAAACATTCTCTATTTTTATTTCAAACAATGCTTGAAGTCATCATGCAGTATCTATATTACCCCTCCGTGACACTGATAGAACCCTTCAAATCTTAGTAGCAATATACTAGTGTAGCATTCACCTTATTAGAGCATCGCCAAGGTGGAAGTTATGAAACCTTTTCGAAGCTGAAGTAGTTGTACACAATACCATTTTACTAGTTGAAATGATGTTGCTTGACAACCTATAATGTTGAAACTACTACAGAAGACCCTTTTGCAATAGTATTTTTGTGCAATTGCTATCATGTTAACAATTATTTTCCCACTGAATAGGATAACTCCAAACCATTTTTTCCTTCTATCTATTGCTTGCATTTGCCTCCTTTAATGTTGATTAATAATATAAAATAATGATCAATATTTTCCAGATTAACATAGCCATGGAAAACCATCTTGAACTTGCCTTAGATAAGGAGGATATCTATAATTTGTTCCTGGAAATAATACTTGTACTGACTACTTGAATATATCATTGTTTTATGACTACCATTTCTAATCCGCCAGTGAATACTCTTTGGAATAATTTGAAATCTAAAGGTCAACAAAATAAAACAGTAGGAGATGACATCACCCAGTGTTTTATTCCTCCAATGAGCCTTGGAGAAAACAAAAAAAGGTGAAGGCCAATTCTGTCTTCAACAAGCAATGATACAAAAACAATATCTTTCTAGCCTAGTGCTTTTCCTTGTTCTAAATTGAGCAACAACACTTTTCTTTAGGCCCTTTGATTTTGTGTATGGATAGGATAAAGGCCCTTTTCCCACTTTTAAATATGACTTTTATTTCAAGTTGTTAACCTGGTAAATCGAGTTCCTTCTCATTTGGTTTCAAACATTAGATTTCACTTACTCGACCGTGATCAAAACTACTGGGGTATGAAATTTGAACATGTTGGGATACATGGAGGACTTTGAACATGTTGGGACTTGTCAACCTCTTACTCACTGTTCTGAAATTAGTGCTAAAGGTTCATGTTTAAAATCAGTATTTAAAGTCTAAAATTTAAAATAACTAAAATGACATAGGAAATACTCAACCAATTGATAACAAGATCACTCATATGGGCTACATCTCCAGGTTCACTTCAATTAACAAATTGAATCATTCATAAAGATGAAAAGTACATCATGTTTCCTCTATACGTCAAAATAATGGCCTCAATCAATAGAAACTATCCATGATGTTCTCTAGGAAGATGACAATGGCTTATTCCCGCAATCCATGAACTTAGGCTTTCCTTATTCTCCCGATGAAGGGGAACTCTATTCTCGATTGAATCCCATAACCCGAATCTATTTCCTTTTATTCTTGATAAGGCGTTGTTGAACTCAGAGGCATTTTAGATGCGAACACTGGTAGCTAACTCATACATGTCTTCATACTTAGGAAAATCCTTCCTCTTGCTCGTTTATATAACCACAAAAATAGATTACTTAGCGTTCCAATGTATAGACTGTGGTATGTGTGGCAGATTTCTTTACAGAGGTGTTGGCTCGAATTTATTCAACTCTTCATTTGTAGATCCCCTTTTTTTTATCTTATTAAGAAACATGCTCCCACTCACTTGCTTATGCTTTTGAGTGCTTGCATCGCCTTCTCCTTTGCATCTATCACGGGATTCTTGATTAAGGTACATTATGACACCGTTGGCAAGCTCACGAACTTTCAATTAACTTATGGTTTTTCTATTTCACATGCAATTTACTAGTATTTTGGCATAATGTCTTACATAATGAATTCTTTGTTAGTAGACCTTTTTGTGTGTGTTTGGTTAGTATATGGACATTTGGGATGAACGACATTAAATTTTGTTGATGGTTTAGTTTCCAATTTGGTAAACCACAAAAAAGGATTTTTATATCATGTAATTTGGTATCAGTTTTATAGTAGAACCCTTTAAACTAGCCCTTGGACTAGTTTGATGACCTATCCCATATTGAAACGGCTAGTTTGGAAACCAATATTGTCAGTTTCACTAGTTTTGGTTCTACACAAAACGAGTCTAGGTGTGGCTACAACAAAATCTAGAGGATGAAGCAAATTTTAAAAAACCTCAAAACCCCTCAACCCCCTAAAACCCTAAACCATTGTGTGTAGCAGCGTGTAGCATGTTGTGTTTTGGACTCTAGGGGAAACTTAACATCATTATTTATGTTTATTGTTTCAGATTTGTATTGCACTTGGTGCCATTTTTCTATATTTTCCCTTACATGGCATATAGATGAGCGGCATGTTTTTTCTTGGACTCTAGAGGCCATGTAGAGCCTCACTATTTATGTATTTTGTTTTGGATATGCAGAGTTCTTAGTTCCATTTTGTTATCTTCACCCTTAAATGGTATATACATGAACAAAATTTGCATATTTGGTCTCTAATGATTTGAATTTACATTGAATGATTGATGTGTGTGTGTGTATTTCTTTATTGATTAAAATTTTCATTTTTATGGAATCCTTTTGTGAAATGGTTTACAAGCAGAATCATCAACTGACTCTGATATAAGTACAATTTGACCCAAAGCTAATTCCGAGTTTTAAAGCATTGGTCATGTTATGGGGGTTGAGAGCATTTGGAACCCAAACATAGACCAAAACGTTGAGACTGCGCTCTTATTAAAGAAGGATCTATGGGGATTGTAATTGGTATTGATTTGGAGGAAGCATGTATCTCATTTTGAAGGTAGTGTCAAGGTAAAAGTGCAATCCTTGAAGTGGATATCATTTGATTTTAAACTTCGCTCAAAGATTTGTAGTATATAATCCCTTCAAGGCCCGTGCAGCTAATGTATACAGAGATTGTATAAATGTTCTTTCCAAGCATGTCTTATAGTTTCTAAGTTAATTTTGAAGAAAGGCATATAGATGAGTGGCATGCTTTTTCTTGGACTCTAGGGGACACTTAGAGCATCATTGTTTATGTATATTGTTTCAGATTTGTATTGCACTTGGTTCCATTTTTTTATATTCGCCCTTACATGGCATATAGATGAGTGGCATGTTTTTTCTTGGGCTCTAGAGACCATCTAGAGCCTCACTGTTTATGTATTTAGTTTTGGATATGCATAGTTCTTAGTTCCATTTTGTTATATTAACCCTTAAATGGTATATACATGAACAAACTTTGCATATTTGGTCTCTAATGATTTGAATTTACATTGAATGATTGATGTGTGTGTGTGTGTGTGTTTATTTATTTATTGATTAAATTTTCACATTTTATGGAATTTTTTAGTGAAATGGTTTATAACCAAAATCATCAACTAACTCTGATCTGAGTACAGTTTGACCCAACGCGGATTTTGAGTTTTAAAGCATTGGTCAGGTTATGGGGGTTGAGAGCATTTAGAACCCAAACATAGACCAAAAAGTTGAGATTGTGCTCTTATTAAAGAAGGATCTATGGGGATTGTAATTGGTATCAATTTGGAGGAAGTATGTATCTCATTTTGAAGGTAGTATCAAGGTAAAAGTGCAATCCTTGAAGTGGATATCCTTTGATTTTAAAATTCACTCAAAGATTTGTAGTATATAGTCCCTTCAGGGCCATGCAACTAATGTATATTAAGATTGTATAAACGTCATTTCCAAGCATGTCTTGTAGTTTCTAATTTAATTTTTAAGAAAGGTTGATATTTGTTGACTATTCCTACTCAATAGATCAAAATATTGTCATTGCACTATAACAGTACTTGCAATGTTGAATAGAATTTTGTATACTTATGCATAACCTAGATTTATTGTTGCTATAGTTGAATAACAAAAAACAGATCAAATTTTGTTATTGAACCAAAACACTCTTGTTTGATGCTTAGTCCATGCAAGGAAGCATAACTATCAAATTTTCAAAATTTGAATGCATGCATTCATTAAAATGGGCACATGGATGTTAGTAAACAACACATGTTTTGCAGTATTCTTGTATATCCTTGGGTTAAAATTGAAACATTTTTGACCAGCTAGTGTTGCTAGTTCTTGGTGAAATGATAAGTACATGCTTTGTAATTAGCAATGTATTAATACTTAGAGAAACATATGAGGATATGAATTACTTCTCAGTTAACAAAGAACAATTTTGAATGTTGATTCTTAAAAATTTATATGGATTCCTCTTTCAGATGAGAAAAAGATAGCATCACATGTGGGGACAAGGAATAGTTTTGGTTCCTACTATCCCATCTATTTCAGCTAAAGCCACCAATTCAACCTGTTCAAGTATTTTAAAAGCAATAATATTAACATTGTAGTCTATGGTCCAATACTGGTTGTTTAGGTATTTAAAACAACTA
>APFE030512210.1:0-11355 GCA_000404065.3 Pinus taeda
TTCCTTGCTGCAGAATTCTCCACCATTATCTGTCCTCAGTACCTTTATCTTCTTCTCTGTTTGATTTTCCACCAGAGCCTTAAATTCTTTAACCTGTCAAAGACTTCAGATTTCTTCTTAAGGAAATATATCCATGTATTCCTTGAGAAGTCATCTATAAATGATACATAGTACACAGACTTACCCAGTGATGGAACTTTCACAGGTCCAAACACATCACTGTGCACAAGCTCTAATATTTGTTTCGTCCTCTTACCACCAGAGGGGAAACTCACCCGATTCTGCTTCCCATATACACAATTTTCACAGAAATCAAAATCCAGAGAGCTATTACTCATACCTTCTACCATACCTTTACCATGAAGTATTCGAAGGCCCTTCTCTCCAATATGTCCAAGCCTTTGATGCCACAACATGGTCTTCTCTCCAGAGACCACTAGATTTTCTGCTCCATTTTCAGGAACCATAAAACTATTGCACCCGTCAACAACAGTGCTACCTTGCAGCTTGTACAGAGTTCCAATCCGAACTCCCCGCATCAATACCAGTGCTCCTCGAACCATCTTGCAGGTATCCTTCTCGAACACTGTCTTTACACCTGCATCATCCAACTTGCTTACAGAAATCAGATTTCTGGCCAACGCAAGAATATGAAGAACACCCGGAAGGGTTCTAACCCTTCCACCTTGCAACTTCAACTTTACTTTTCCACGACCAACGATTCTAGCCTTCCTATCATCTCCTAAGAAGACATCACCACCATCGTATTTCTCATACTCACAGAACCACTCTCTATGGGGAGTGAAGTGAAAGGATGCACCTGAGTCAATCAACCATGCCTCATGATCTACATGTGTACTTGAAGAAGCCAAGTACACATCCCCACCTTCATCTGAGGTGGTTTTCGCCTCTGCAGAAGGAGCATCATCAGATCCCTTTCCTTTATTAGGAGCTTTAGATTTACACTCCCTTCTGGAGTGCCCTTCCTTTCCTCCAGCACACCACCTTTGTAGGTTTTCCTGGAGATTTAGATCTCCCTCTAGATTTAGATCTCCCACTCGATGACTTTTTTTTGTTTCTGTTCTGGGATCGTCCTCGTACAAACAAGGCATCACCATTCTGGTTGTCCATATTTTTCCGTCTCATCTCCTCCGTCAGCAAAGCTGAGACTATTTCATCAAACTGCAAAGCAGTTGCATTGCTACCTATTGCAATAACCAGACTATCCCACGAATCTGGAAGAGAACACAACAAACTGATGCACTTATCTTCATCTGAAATTTTAATATCAACAGATAATACCTGACTTACCACAGTATTAAATGCATTCAGATGCTCTATCACTGAGTCTCCATCTTTCATCCTCAGGTTATACAGCTTTTTCCGCAGGAACAGTTATTCACCAGAGACTTAGATTGGTACAAAGTCCCTAACTTGTCCCATAAAGCCTTCGCCGTAGCTTCCCCTGATACATTCAACAATACTAAATCTGAGACACACAATCGTATTGTGCTCTTTGCCTTCCGATCCAACTTCTTCCATTCTTCATCGGTCACCCCCGTTGGTTTAGTACCCAGATCTACCGCGATCCACTGATCTTTATCCACCAACAGATCCTCCATCTTGAGTTTCCACAACTCAAAACTCTGACCATTGAACTTCTCAATCTCTATATTTCCGCTGCTCGCCATCTTCTTTCACCACCAGAATCGATCTCGCAGATCTCCCACTGAACAGGGTCTACCACAGGCCCGAGTGAAACCCCTCAGCAACAAAGGCGTCCCCTTGAAGCAAAAACAGCTCTGATACCAAATGTAGGTTTTAACCCCGTACAGAAATTACCTGCATATGAATTCTAAATCACAAGAAAATAAAAAATGCGAGAGCATAACCCATAAAACACATATACACAGAGATTTCCACTGGATCTCAAAACCGAGACTACCAGCTTGATTTTTCATTATGTTCCTTTCAATGTTACAATACATATTTATACATGCCGAAGCATCCAATACCATGGACCGAAAACCATCACATCCAAAACCATGGACCGAAAACCATAGGTAGGTTTGCCCAACCTAATATAGGGTCCAAAAAAACAATTTCTCGGGGCGCTACCCCGAACCCCATAGAGGGGGGCTACCCACTCCCCTCAAATCCCCCCTGTGACACCCCCACTGTGCAATCGGCGTGACGAAGGGGGGGCTCCGCCCCCCCTCTAACCCCCCAGCTCACTACGTAGGTTAGTCGTGGAAAGAATATAACACAACCCAACAAAAGTGTTGTGTGTGGTCCAAAAGTTCAAATCAATCCAACAGTCAGCACTAAAAGTTTTCAAAGCAGAACAACAACAGAAGATCAAGGCAATCTGACCTGCTGTTCTTGGCTTCTCACAAGGAGAAAGCCATCCCCAAGTGGAGCCATTGTTAGCCTCTTGCTGCAGCAGGTTACTCATATTTCATGATTGACATTTTTGCAGGCCAAATATGTCATACTTTGCATGCTACAATGCTCCATATTTGCTCACAGACACCAAAGAAAGAGGCCATGAAAGAGTGCTAGTCAAAGTTCATCTACTGCATTCTTGTTTTGAAGAGTTATTCCATTTTTGTAAAGTTTTCATCTAAAGGGAGGTCCAAATAGTTTAATCTTGGTCTCCCTAGGTTTCAATTTCCTATTTTATAATATAGAGAATGAAAAATCTGTCCAAACAGCTTAATCTTGGCAGATTCTTAGATAGGTAGAGAATCAAAGGAGCCCAACTGCTTAATCTGGGCCCTTGGAAGAAATAAGGGTAGTTTGTAGATAGGAAGACATAAAAAGAAAAGTGGAAAAGCTTGGTCTGCAAGTCTAAGTGCACCCAAACCAAAAAGAAGAAAAAATGTTAGGTAAGTAGGCTGGGTAGGTAGTTTTGGGGTTGCAGAATGTTGATTTGTGATCAATTTCATGTTTTCAAGTATCATATATACTCAGGTCACAATCATCAGGAAGTTTCATATGGAGGAGCTCAAATCAGGCATAACTAACTTCCCCTTCTTCTTCTTCCCTAATTCATTCACTAACTTCCCCAAAAGAGGTCAAGATCTGCTTGATATTTTCATATTAACTCTTGACATTATTATGTAAATCCCTATATACTTTCCCTTCCCCCTATTAAAACTATGTTAATAATTCCCCTATGTAAATATCCCCTTCCTCTGGTTGAAATATAACCATAAATATCTCCTTGGAAATTACTAAGTCACCTGGACCTTAGTAAGAGCCCCCATCATCTGCATTATTCTCCTTCCCTAGTGTTTGGACTCCTTCCAAAACACATAGAGCCCCTCTCCAAATGCATAAACCAACCCCCCCACTGCGCATTGTCTTTGGAATTTATTAATATTTGGTTAATAAATAACCAACACACCAAAAACACATCACACCGTTTCCTAAAGTCTAAACCCACCCGCGCCGCGAAAAATTAAAAATTAACACGTGCGCACTTATACTAAACTTCGTGCTTCTTCGCCTCCCGTCCACCGTCCGATCGCCTCCCCCAGATCTGACGGCTATTACTCATATCGGGCGCCCTCTTGTATGGGTACGTTAGGACCCGATGTCCGACGGTTTTACCGTCGCACACCGGGACAGCTGGCGGCTTCCCATTGCATCAGGCCACCCCTGACCAAAACCACCTCTGTACCAAAGGCGGTCCGATGAACTCCAAAACCACCCTCCCCTTGCGTAACAGGAGTGCCACACCACCCCTCCACATATCCCTACCATGTCAACCCGCCGTACTGCCACGTCACCTTGCTGACGTTAGCATGCTGACGTCACATCTGTACCAGAGGACCCCACTTTTGATGTCATGTTGACGTCATCTGCCGTACCACTGACATCATGCTGACGTCAGTAGCGAAAAAACGGGAAAAACGCGCAAGCGTGAAAGTCAAGCTTTGGAGCTCCGGAATGAAAAACAGAGGCAGTTTTCGATGCGCGATTAGCACAAAGCGCTAATCGCGCATCGCTATGGGAAATAGGCCAAAGAGGACAATCTTTAGGGAATCTTTTGATTCCTCGGCTATTTTTGCACCGAAAGGGCCCGAAAAAGCCCGATTTTAGAGTTTTGAATGCATTAAAAGACAGAGAGAGACCAGGATTAGAGGTTAAAGAGTATCAGATCAAATATGCAGCTAAAAACCATGTCAAAGAGTATCAGGAAGCGGCGGAGACTATCAATGTAGTGACAAAGTGTATCAGGAAAAATCTTTCAGCGGCCCGAAAGCAGGTGAAAATTAAAGACTCTCCAACAAAGTCAAAGAAAACAAGTGAAGACATTTAAAGTTTCAAATCTCAGTGACTGCACATTAACTCTCATAAAGATTGGTGGATCAAAACTCAATGCACAGTTATTACAGAACCACTACACCAAGTCACAGAGGACACCACATCAACTCACTTTGATCCAGCTGCCTCTGGCTCAGCCCAAAAAGGACTTACTTGCATTTAATTCCAGCATAGATTAGGTTTTAGAAAGCTTTCCCACAGACCTGTTTAGGTCAGTTGTAATAAATAACTCTAGATATTTTTCTTATAGACCACCCTGAAAAAGGGAGTAGGGGTTGGTTGGTTGTTTTTTTATAATTTTGGGATGATAGGCTTTGAGGGAGACTCACACTATATGCCAGAAAATTTTCTATAATCAAAGATTGCTTACAAGCATGGAGAATGAAATGTTCCTGTGTTTAAATGGTTGAATATTGACTGTGAAATTCTTGCGTTTTTGCATAACTCAATAAGTACTTCTTATCTCTGTTTTCGCTCATGAATTATGCTCTAAAACAGCGGAAAGAAAGATTAGCTTAGAATTTGTTTAAATACACTCTATGCTCGATTTCTGTTGTTTCTTCATGTTTTCATCTGCTTTAGGCATAAATATGGATTCCATTTGGATCATATTTGCCCTAATTCATCATGTATGATAGTTATCCATGAATTCTTAACTGCTCCTGGATACAGTTCATTTGTTTTCCCTTTGTTGAGTAGATTGAGAGATTCTTTATTGCCTCTCATTCCTTATCTTTCATTTCATCTCTTTAGCCTGAATATTGTGTTATATACAGCTACCTTACTTCATATTTTTCTTGTGACCAAGAAAACGCACCAGCAGTCTAACTCCTTAACTCCACGCCCAATGGTTTGAAACTTTCTGCTCTATGCCTTGCCTCTCCGCTTGAAGATATCTTCCCTCCATCTAAACTTCCATCCAAACTTAAATAAAACCCACTGAACCCAATAGCTAGCCTAAAATCTTCATCAACAAAGCTAAATCATTAAGAGAGAGCCCTCCCTGATTGCAGGTGGGCTAGAACCTGCAATCCAAAGATTGGTTTGTGGTTACCTCAGCCGTATCCCTTCAGGAGCTTAGGGACAAACCGAGTGATAACAGATCCCACATCATATTCATTCCGGGGTATGGACCCATAAAAGGTTGAGCATATGGAGGACCATAACTGGGTTGAGCGTACGATTAATAGTTAAGCGGTACATTTCCATCTCCTTGTACAAATGGTTGACCAGAAGGTGGTTGGAAACCTTGAGTTGGGTACTGACCTTGAGGTTGATAACCTTGAGGCACGTACTAAAACTGGGGTTGACCTTGAGGTATATATTGATACTGGGGTTGACCTTGAGGTATATACTGAGTCTGGGGTTGACCTTGAGGTATGTATTGTCCTTGAGGTTGCCCCCCAAGTGGTAACTGACTCCCTTAAGGTTTTCCCCCAAGCGGTAACTGACTACCTTGAGGTTGCCCTCCAGGCAGTAACTGACTACCTTGAGGTTGCTCCCCAGGTGGTAACTAACTACCTTGAGGTTGTGGATTTGGAATAGTACCAGACATCATAAGAATTTCTTCTACGCTCAATAGTTGAGTTCCATTATCACCAGTTGATATCTCATGTTCAATTGGTTGAGGAGATGCTCTGGAAAAAGTACCAGTGAGTGGTCGGTACCCCGAAGGAACAGAAGGACCGCCATATAAAAATGTTTCTGGTGTTTGGGAAAACATAGATGATTGTCTCGACATATTCAATGGAAGATAATAGCCTATGGGTGTTAGATGAAAAGGAATTCAAGGTGGTGAAAAAATAAGGCTTGGATTTTCTAAAAATCTATCAATGATACGTACCAAACGTCACTCCTAAAAGGACTGTAGGAAATTGATTCATGCTCTCTAAGTTCTAAAGTTCGTTGATTTTCAGGAAGAATTATGTCTTCATTCGGACTAACAAGTTCTTCAATAGAAATGAGTCCAGAAGGAAGATTTTGGGTAATGATATTTCCTACCCTAGGTGAACCAGGACAAATCCTGAAGATGGAGTAGGAGCAGGTTCAGTTTCAGGCTTAGAAATTTCAGGTTCTTCAGCTAATTCACTAGTAGGAGAAAAACTACTAGTAACTTCGGAAAGTGAAATTGGCTCAGAAATATACTCTGTTGTCTGTACTTGATAATCATGATGAATAATTAAGGATGATTGTCTGGCTTCTAGTGACCCAACTCTACTGTCAATAGGAGATACAAGAGCTCATAGCCCTTCAAGCTGGCTTGGTGTATACTCAGGAGGTTGCCCCAGAAGCTTACGAGATTGTCTCGGTAATTCAGCCACGATTAAATATTTAATAACCCACACGCAAACAAAGAAAAATTTCAATAAAACCACCTAAAGTCTCTAAAAAAACAAACAATTGAATCACACGCCTAAAAATATAATAGTTCAAACCACACACAAACAGTGACTTCCCGTACTAAAAACACTAGTTGGTGATGAAATCCTACGTCGTAGAATTTAATACAGAAAGAGCGATTGGAATAGTTACCCCGACAACCTGCTTAATGAAACAGACTGGCACAAGTTTCTTCACAAAACCATCTCAAGTGAAGAGAACCCCCCAGAGAATCCAAGTGAGTCTAGTCAACGTCTGCTCCAGGTACAGTGAGACCCGTCCTTCACCGTCGCCTTAGGAAATAATCTTAAGTTTATGGACACTAAGGTTACCAACAACAACAAATACAACTAGGGGAATAGTCTACGATCCAATCTACATGCAAGGGCAGAGTAACAAAGCTCAATCCCCATGAAGGCTCCTTGACATGATCAATCCAAGGTTCACCAACAAGTGGCCCCAGGCTCCTCAAAAATGGTTAATTCGAGGTTTACAGTTTGTAATACGCATAAATCTTCTATCTTTCTCAATGAAACAGACTCGATTGTCTCAAAGGTTCGGACATGATCTCGTGATTGACTCCTTTAAGAGGAGCTTCCCAAATTATATCAATTACAATTTGATTTATTTCCTACTGCAAGATATAGCTACTTGTTTGTTTTAACTATCTTGGAGAGTTAATTACTCCCTACTCCAAGATACTAGCCTAAGTTGTATTGGTGATAAGAGCCCTAGAAATAAAAAAGATTACCAAATCAATTTTAATTAAGCGTTACTTTTATAGGTTGTTTCTTAAGTCAATAGGTATGGAAATAAAACTTTGATGGTGTGAAGACTCGACTCCAAAAACACTAAAAAATGCACCTAAAATGATAAACAAACCATTTTTATTTCAATGAATTTCTAGCTAAAAGAAAGAGTTCGAGAATGCAATTCATTGAAAAACAAATCTTTCTTTCAACATGTAAATTAAAAGAAAATCTTTTTGTCTTTTTCAATAAGAACTCAAAACAAGACTACTAATTATGCTCACAATAAATCCCTTTTTGTTTTCAACACTCAAAACTACAAAAGACAATTTTTTTCAAAAGAGATTCTACAATTTCTAGAAAACACTCAAAACTACAAAAACTAATTCTGAGATGTAAAAACTTCAAAAAACCTAATTGAAATAAAAGCTTCAATTCTTTTTGAGGATGCTTTACTTAGTCTTCCAGTAAACTAAGGATTAATTCATTCAGAATAACAAATCAATCAAAAAACATCCAAATATGTCTTCTTTTATAAAAATGAAATTCAAAACTTATAACCAAGTTTGTTCGAGGATTTGCAAAGAGAAAACGAAATCTATTTCTCACCAAGGACAGATTTCACAAACCAATCAGACTCATCAAGATGACAAAAGACACTAGGGTAATCTAAGGCTTCTTAGGCTTCTAATCTTTGAATCACTACAGAGACCAAGTGAAAACCACTCCAGGCATGCAAAACTTCTAGAAAATCATTTAAAACAAAAACACCAATGGAACTTAATCATAAGAGATTTTTGACAAAACACATGCAGATCTAGGTAGACACTAAAAGCCATAAATGAAACCTAAACTTAACTGGAAGAAAATATTTTAGGTTTTTCAAAAAATTTCACAGGGTCTGCAGAATTCTAGAAGAACCAGATGTGGTACCGCTCTGTGTACTAGAGGAAAAATGCGGAGATGCTCTCATTGTCTATGAAGAGAAAGTGCAGTCTTCCTGTAAACTTCGAAAAAACAAAAAACAATCCAGATCCTAAAAATTACCCAATCCCACACACATCAAGCAAAAACTAGAAATGAAAACAAGTTTTTCAAGTCAAAGACAAAGGAAAACCAAAAACCAAATTCAGTTCCCCAGCGGAGTCGCCAATTTGTTGGCCAAATAAATTGATCTTGTGGACAAGATTGATCTCCCTAGTATCAAAAGATATCTAGCAACAAGCAGGACAAGCAAATCTATCTTTCTCTAAACACATACGATTCATAAACAAAAACTATAGAGGTGTTTAGACCCTACCTTAAGTCCAACGCTAGTTTGTAGCAGCCATCCTTCAACCGTTCGAAAGAGTTTCCTTTTGAGAACCTGCAATAAAAAATAAGCACACATCAAATAACACCTGCATAGCTAATATCATAAATCATGTTCATTATGGTGATCAAGGAATCCATATAATAAACCATAAAACACATCTTATTGAGAAAAACAAACTTGTTTGTATTAACTTTGAAGTAGAAGAACCTTACAACCTTTTTAGCCTTGATGTTGAATAAGCTCTTACCCCACGCAATGTGAGCAGTTTTCTCTCTCATCCGCTAGACGCATGTCACCTAGTGTATGGCATTGCGCAGGACTCGGTCGAACCCGCTTACTGCTTGAAGTCCTTCGATATCAGTACGGTTTTATGCTTTTCCTCGTGACCGAACGCTTGCAGTTTTTCCTTCGTTGAGAGGGACGCCCTGCGAAACTACCTATGTTTTTGGATTTGACCTCCCGTTTGTCGATTTGTGCCAGTGCATGGTCACCATGGGCCAACGATCCGCGCGCTTTGACCGAGGGTCCTCATTGTTCCACGCTGACCACAAATTGCCATTGTTCAAAGGTTATTTCTGATAAGCTTCGACATCCATAATACTTTGAAACTTTGGTATGAGTTTTATAGAGTTCAAGGAACTTTAAGAGTGTTTAAGGATCCAATTCAGATCATTTACACCTACAGATTACATATTTTTGATATCACTGATGAAATGCTTGTCATGGCTAGTATGGGTCAACTGAAGCCCTTGTTCAAGTAGTTTCATTTGTATCATCATTCGCTTGTTATCTTTCTATTTTGAACATGTCATTTAGTTCTCGGCAGTGACCTGGGATCTGGGCCTAAAAAAGTGGCTCGAATATCAGGGATGCTCACACAACACTAAGCAAAATAGTCCTTCGGCACTGGCATACCATGCTATGGGTGCATCTAGAGCCTTTCGGATGCATGCATGCCCATATCATGGGAGTGTTCCAGGGTTAATTGGTCTAAAAACTTAGTGGGATCTGGGGGCTAGTTATCTGAGTGGTTGGGATGGTTCTTGGGAGTCTTGTAGCTGATGTGGAAGGTATGTATGTCATGTTTATGTCGATTCCACTTCCTTAAGGTCACATAGGAGGTTGAATCCCATCCTAGTAGCCTCTCATGACATGTTTACCTTGATTGGATGGTTACTTGGGTAGATGTGGGGGGAGGGTGTTACACTGTAGGGGGTTAAGGCCTTGTGGCCATTCGACGGGTTGTGGTGGTCAAGTGAGAGCGGCAGATGATGACGGGGGTGTTGGGGAAAAATTTGAGGGGGAATTGGCTCATGACTGGGTCCCTTATGTTGAACATGTCAACCAACAACCACCCATGGAGTCTTTGGACCTTCAAATGCAGAACATCACATTAGCGTTAGTGGATATTAGGTAATAACGACATGATGAACGGAACAAAGTTAACAAATTCATGAATGACATGCAACAAAATCAATGGGACATCGTTGACCACTTATCATCTATGAGAAGGAGTCAAAGGCACACCAGTGATCACCTAGATACGATGGAGGCACATCTAACCTACTTGGAATTTCATGTTTATGGGGATATTAGACCTCTAGATGCACCAAGTTTAGGTCATGCACCAAATTTCCCTCATGTTCCTTACTGGCTATTGGTTGTCTCCTCATTCTCTATGTGTTTTGGGCCTTATGATTGGTTACTTTGTAAAACTTAACAATTTGTCCTTAATTTTTGCATTGCTCTCCTGACCAACAAATATGATTGGACTAAAGCTGGGACAGGAAGAGCTTTCATTTTTATCCATTATAAAACTTTGGAAAACAATAAAAAAAAAAAAATACCAAAAAAAAATGTCATGTACTTTTATAATGAATGTGGAAAAATTAGGCATTTTTCATATTCAATTATAAAAAACCATTTTTTAAATAATACAAAATATTAATGTAAAGTATTTTTTCTATATAAATATAATATAGTTTTAAAAAAAACTCAATATACTTAAAGTTAAATGAATAAAGTAAAATAATTATATTAATAAACGTATATAATATATATTATAATTATGCTAAAAAAAATAAAATAAAACTTTATTATATCATTTGCATTCATAAAAATTGGTGTTTTTAAACGGAGTTATTTTTTTACATAAAGATTATGTTTTTTAATAGAGTGAGTTGGCACAGTGATCTGGTTTCTTTTCCAATTAATTAATAAATTTAATTATAAGTTTGGCATGTGTCCTTGTTACTGATATTTATGTATTAAGGTGTCTTCATATGAGGTGGGTATATCTTGAATGAACAACGATGGGCAAAACATCAAAACGCAAAGAGAAATGGAGACAATAATAAAGTTGTTTAAAGAATTCGTGCACATCAACAGATTTTCATGGAAGGATCTCGATATGAAGGAAGGCCCACAAAGAACTTATGAATTTAGGTGATGTTGGCAACATCCTTTACTAATAATCAAATGATACAACAAAATTTCACGGTGTTGCAAAACTTAACGAGTAATAATAAATATCATTTTTCAAAAGTGTGAATAAATTCCTTTTAGGTTTTTTAATGTTAT
>APFE030512226.1:15896-37835 GCA_000404065.3 Pinus taeda
ATCATCCAAGAATTGTTCATTTGTGTAATGTAAAGGAGGTTGCCCCCTCAAAGAGGCTGAATTCTAAGGCGTTGATCTATCTTTTCTATCTTTTTGTGAGCTAGTTTCCTAACATAATTTATGCTTGTGAAAAGGATGAAGCTTGTAAAATTTCAAGTTCATGGATAGAGGTTCTAAGTTTCTTCTTGGAAAGGAATTTTTTTGTGCGATCCAAGTATTTTGATTGATTGTGCCCCTTTTCCTCTTGAGTTTGACCTACACTACTAGTTTTATGGGTGAGTTTTGGTGGAACAAACAAATTTACCCTAATGATCTCTAGCTCAATGCATGAAAAAAAATTAAAATGACATTCTTTCTAAGACAAACTATTGAAAAAGAAAAACTCCAAAGAAACATATCACATATATTACTGTAAAAACATCTATTAGATAAATCAAACAACAAAACAACTATGTTATTGACAATTCAAACAACAAAACAACGATTATACTAATGATAGTTCAAATGACAAAATTTCAATTATACGCATGACAATTCAAACAACAAAATAATAATTGTACTATTGATAGTTCCCTTACAATGGTACCAAAAATGACGAGCTTTTCAATTACCTTTTAGCTATTTATCAAATAATTGAGAAACTTTTCATTTAATTGTCAATTTGGTGTTCGTATGAATTTGTGAATTGTCATGCACTGTATATGCTTATATAGTAATTTTAATTGTTGATGAGGTTGTAGTATTCTAAATGAATGTCACATAGCAAGATATATTTTTTTTTCACAAGTCACCAAGAAAACCAAACCATACTTGCAAAATTGAGATGGGACACTTCTACCTTGTGGGATTAGGCATCCTATTATTGTAACCCCCAACATAGGTAGAATTACTAATCTAAGTTGTAGGAAAGGAAATATCACTCCTCTACCTAGTGGGATTAGGAATATTGTTGTTGTAACCCCCATCACATGTAGAACACATCACACAGTGGAACAACCCTAGGTTGATTTTCCATGTAAATAATTTAAACCCAGGTCATGGGACACGTATTCCAAGCTGAATGAAGGGAGAAACATTATAGTGGGAATTACTTGTGGTTTATTATTGGCTATGGAAATTGGCAAAGGAAAAAGGCACAAAAATGCAATTAATTCAAAAAATGAAGGAAAATAAGAGAAAAGAAAGACGAAGGGACAAGAATATGCATGCAAGGGAAAATTACGGAAAAAGGAAAAGAAAAGAAACGAAAAAGTGAGAGAACATCATATGTCTCTATTGGTTACTCTTTATCACACTCTATCACACTCTTGGACATTCGAGCATCCACTTGGACATTGAAGCATTCTAATTTGAACTTGGAGAGAGAGAGAACTTGGACAAAAGCAAGCAAGCAAGCAAGCAAAGGGATTTGTGGGCAGTGAAGAAGAGAAGGTTGGAAAAACAACTACAAAAGGAGAACATTACAGATAACAAGTTGCATGTGTAATTTCCTTGCTGAGAATTGAATGCATGGTACATGCATTTGGTTATTTGGTCACTTTGTTGTCATTGGCAGGGGATTTTCGAGGATTGACAATGGTTTCAGCCTTGCCTTTCCATTTCTTGGATAGCCATGATGTAGTGGGTTCCCTAATCTGATTAAGCTTTGGATGGTTGGTAGACTTTGGATCTTGGTTGAGGTGCTCTCAAGAAAATTCCCAAGGGTCGAGGACGAAGATGGTGTCTCTCCTGGAACTCTTGATGGATGGGTGGAGATAACAAAATTCCTCTAGGTATGGTGAAGAAAGTTGGAAGGAATCCAAGCTTGTTTTTATATTAGTGATTTATTGACTAGTTAAGTTGAAATCGCTATGAATTAGGGTAGAGGTGGTTTAGCCTCTAGATTCCTTGGTTGTTTTTGTTATGGTTTATCCCATGTGATCCCACATTCATGCTTGGAATATGGCATGGGGGTGATTGGCTGAAAGAAATATTTGGTTCAACCCAATCTATGGTTGGGCGTTATGTGGAAGTTCTTGACTTGGTTGCCTTTATGCATATGTTATTATGTGTTATTTATTATTGAGATTAATGAGCACATGTATTGGTTTTTGTGTTGATTTTATGACTGGGTTGTCTTAAGTTCATTATGGTTAAATGTTGGTTATAATCATGACATATTCTTGTTGTATAAATTTTTGTTGTTATGGATCTTACTTATGGCTTGATAAGTTATTAAATGGTTATGTGAATGCATGGGCTAACTAGTGTTTGATGCAACTAGCTTGAGAGGGCATTGAGCCTTCTTGATGATTTTCTAATGAAGCTAAGGAAACAATGAACATATATGGATTCATGACCTATAATTACTATGTTTACCATGTGTTGGGCGAAATGATTATCGTGTTTTTGGCAAGTTTAGGCAATATCTTAGCCTTAGTATTTATTATACTGACTTATTATCATCTTAGATTGAATTCTTGAAAGTCTTGAGTTGTTCTGGGTAGCTAGTTTGTAGCTAGCCTTGAAAATCTGAAACATAGTTTATAGTCACACTCTTTGAATAGAGAAATCTCGGTTGTAACTGCATAGAGGAAGGCATGTGTGTGTGGTTGGAGCCTTTTGGCCGCATGCACAATTTGGCATGCGTGCGGCTGGGATGTAAGGTCAGATAAAAATATAGTTCCAACTTAGGGTGAGACCATCAGTGGATGTTGTCTGACATCTAGGTGATGTGGTATCCTTGGGAGATTGGGTTAAGTTTCTGGTCAGTAGACCCCACGCCCATAACTGGAACTTGGATGTTGGGTCATGTCATAGTAACTCTTATCTCATGTTTACCCTAGAGAGCTTCAAAAGTGGGTAAGTGTGGGGTGGGGGGTGTTACACATAGGTAGGAAGTAAATCATGTAGGCATCCAATAGGTGACTTTCTCAAGGTTTATATGATCCTATATTCTGTAACAAAAAAGCACATGAGATGCAATGCTAGTCCGAAGCTATAATATAAAGGAATTAAACCACAAGATATAATGTCAAAGATTCAAACCACAACTATGTTGTAAGGAATCTAATTACAGTCATAAATAATAACTGCAATTCTTGTAAAATAGAGTAAATGGAAAAAGTATTGGAAACATAGTAAACAACTTAATCTTTAAAATATAGTATTGTACTTATTTGATTAGTAAGTTGCAGTAATGTAAGGAGTGAGAAACATAATCATTATTGAGCTAATTGAAATATTAATAAGTACTAGAAACTAAACTATGTAGTTATATGTAGTACCTCGCTAAGGAGGGGACCCTACCTCCTTAGGCAAGGCACTAGTTATAAGAGAAACATATTACAAATTAACCAATACACCATTCAAGTAGATGAAATGGAAATGGGACAAGAGTTTATATTAAGAGTTAAAAATGCAAATTACAATCAAGAGCTTCTCTCTATATCCCCCTCACTCAAGTGGAGTTGGGTTTTTATACAATTTATTGTTATCTTAAATTATCTAGGAAATCAAGGGACAAACATGAAAATATTTATATTCTTAGGCTATTTCCCTCAGCTACAATGATTTCTACAAAAAGATATAAAAGACCCAAACAATTATAACTTTTTTAGTTATGCTACTAGTCGCAAAGGAGTTGCTTGTCTGATGTGGTCAACTTTTCTCTATTGGATGATCCTCAATCTTTGTCACTTCCCTTCATTTGGTACACAAGTTTGTCGATAACTAGAGGTTGACCAACCACTGAGCTATGCAAATTGCTTGGGAGTTGTAATAATTATGTCCAAAACCGAACCATTAACTTATTGCAACAATGATTTCCAAGCGAGTTGCAACAATTATTTCCAATAGTTGACTCTCAATATGTTGCAAAAACAGTGTCCAAGTGAGTTACAACATTAAACCTCAAGTGAGTTTTAACGCAAGACAAGTGTGTTATAGCACTGAGCAAAGTGTGTTGCAACATTGGTTTCAGGGTGTGTTGCAACACTAATTCTACAACAATAAACATGTTGTAGCAAGACTCATAGATTCCATCATTATGTCAAAGAAAGGTCACAACATTGTTGTAGTAGTGTGCTCAAGGGAGTTGCAGTAATGAGCCCTAGTGAAGTTATGGAAACTTAAGGGAGTTGTAGGAGCATAGGGTTGTTGTAGCACTTTACATTGTAGCGATATGAAGGCGTTGAAACATGAAGGTTTTGCAGAAATTGTACCTGCACAACCTACTTGGAGTATTTTCTCATGACTTTCCATGAGTTAGCACAAAGAGGCAAATTATTCCCTAAGCACACAAGAATAAACATGAAAATGGCATAGTCAAAAGATAATTATACCTTGATCATAAATGCATTCTTGTGGGAAAAAGGGGTGATGAAGTGGCATGGAAATATAAAAAGATGTGCAAAAATGTATTGGACAAGTGCTAAAAGGATGCCAATTTGGGCACCCATCATAATCAATGAAATGATAGTCATTTTCCTTGTGATTAGAGCTTGAGTATTTTATGTGTTCCTCAAGAGAGGAGATTGATAAAGGAAGGAATTTGTGTATCGTATTACTAGTTACTTGAGAAATATAAGAGCAATTGATTGAGGAATTCTTGAGATTAATGTCCATGGTAGTGGAGAACAAGAATAATTTTAGGGTTATATGTAGGCTCTTTACTTCTTGAATGGTGTCATTCTCCAAAATAATGATATTATCCACAAAGGAATATGGGATATCTAGAGGTTTGTTATAGGCTTCACTCCTTTTAGATTTCTAGAGAGGAATTTATGTTATATATGTCAATTGATAGCTTCAACAATGATAAGAAAGTGGAGAAGGGAGAAAATGCATCTTTGGAAAAACCATCAATTGGGACGAAAGAAAGAGGAGGTTGAACCATATATGAATACAACATATGAGACATATTGGTATTAGTCACTGAAACGATTTATGATTGGAGATAATAATCCCACTTGGGTGAGAATGAATTTGAGAAAGAGATAATTAACTTAGTCAATGGCCTTTCTGAGATCAATCTTTAGTAGAAAGGTGGATTTAACTTTTGATTTTATGGTGTGTAATGCTTCCTAAGTAGCATAGATAACATCATGGATGTTTCAGTTCTTTAAGAAGTTTAATGATGTGTTCATATAAGATGGGCCTAAGTCGTGTAGCTATAACCTTGGAAATTATTTTATAAACATAGTCGCATAAAAACGTTTAGGTTCTCATCCTTAGGGATGTAATAAATAAAAGTGGTCTTGAAAGGAAGGAACATGATATTACTTGCTATTTTGGATTCTTACATTATCCAAGAAATTATTCTTCTATAAGATCCAAAATCCCATGTAGAACTCCACCATCCATTCATCAAGTTTGGAAGCTTTCCCAACTTGATAAGAATGTAGGGTATTGTGCCACTCCTACTTCACGATAAATTTCATCAGAGATTCATTTTGTATATTATTCATATATCCTTCAAAGAATGTGGTTGTGGCCATGATGTATCTAATATTTTCCCTGTGTTTTTCTTCATTTTAAACCATTTTATAGTATATACCTACTACATTTGAGCTTGATCAAAATTTGCACATTTTTATCTAGTACTATCTATGTTTTTCCAAATTGTGTTACTTGATTTTTGAGCTATCACTTGCTTGTGGAAGAACTTGGTGTTGTCATCAACTATTGTTAACTAAGTGAATCTACTTTTCATGTGTCATTTGAATTCTTTCCATTTTAATAGACTCATATTTTCCTTCTCTAGAGTGTATAATTCTTGTAAGGTTTCTTCCCTAATTCTTGCTCCTATAAGAGATTCCTATAATGATGTTATATTTTCTTCCATTGAAATCATGTAATATTTATTCTCATGAAGTTTTGGACTTTCCCATTCCTTGGTTATTACTTTGGCATACATTAATTCCTTTCAAATACAGTCATAGTGTCCTTCTTAAGGCATGTGGGCGATTTTCTACAACCCTATCTTATGAGTGTGGTGTAATCCTCATAGGTTAACTAGTTTTGATTGAATTTGAATTAGGAAGAGGGGGATTTTCCCCTGAGGGAATAGTCAAGTCTGGCTTAATTTGGTGATGGTCTAGAAAAACCTCCTTTACAACATCTAACTTATAAGAATTAATTTCCATGAATAGGCCTTCCTTGATTAGAAAATGATAAAGTTTTTTACATATTCATTATATCCTTGCTCTTTTATTTTACCATGTAGATTCCACCAATATGGAATCGATATTCACTAACATATACTATTTTAAATAATTCAAAAAATAATTTGCTAGAGGATTTAGGTGAGCTTAGTTCACCTAGATTTTAGAGTGATGAATTGTGAAATTTAGATCCCTACAAAATGCAAAAGGGCATGCTTAGTATACTCAAGATCACTAAGTCAAACCAAAATTCCTCTCTATTGTGAGTTGGAACATATAAAGAAGAGCATATTTTGTGTGACTTTTGGTATACTGTTGGGACATAACGTTTCCAAGAAAGGATTAAAGGTGGAACCTATTAAGGTTGCTATCATTGTGAATTTTCCTACACCTAAGACAATAAGACAACTTTGCACTACATTGGGACATACTGGGTATGAAAAAAAATAAAAACAACGTTTAAAAACAATGAAAAAAATAATTTAGTGCCCATACCAAGTTACCCAACCAAAAACAATGAAAAAAACAAAAACAATGTTTAAAAACAATGAAACAAAAATTGGTGCCCATACCGTTTCTATGGAGATAATCGGTCTCCTCCTCTTGATTTTCTCCTCTACGCACTTGAAAAATCTCCAAGCCCTCTCCAACACTTCTCTGCCCTCCGCGCGCCTAACTGTGCAAATGAAATGAAAAAAATCGATTTTTTCATTATAAAACCTCACTGCCCCGACCCTCGCCGATAAAATCGGAAAAAATTGCGATTTTTTCAAAAACTCGCGAATTATTATTATTATTATTATTTTTTCCAAAAAATCGGGTATAAAAAAAAACCGCGAGTAGTACTCGCGATAATATCAGTTTCATGAAAAAATCGCGATAAAGCGATAATAGAGGTCAGATTCATGTTAGCATCGTGGATCGTACACTTCAATATTTGATCCAAATCCCAGGGTGTCTCACTAGGCTTCATCATGATCTCTTTGAATCCCACAATTTATTGCGCTTCAGACTTAGGTCTACTGAATTCCTTATTCAACACAGTTTGGATTTCTGCCAACACGGACATTGGATTATCACTGCAGTACTTTATGTACCACGTTAGTGCGCGGTCTTGCAAAGCACTAACCAACGTTGCTTTCTTCATTTGATAATCTGTGATACCCTGAGCTTCCCATATAGCCTTCGCGACAAACCAAAACTGGTCTGGATCTTCATTTCCCACGCCCTTGAACACATGTAGCTTTACGGAGTTCACCATATTGAACGGTGGAGGTGGTGTAGGCAAAGGTGTATGCGGCGGAGGTGAAGATGGAAGCGTTGTGGGTGGGTGAGGTATTCACGGGAACTCTTGCTTTGTCAATTGAACAACGCTTTGCGAAGATGCTTGTGTTGTTTCCTCGTTGTCACTCAGAGGGGGTTCAATTAGTGGGCTATATTCAGGGCCTCTTCTTCCCTTGTTCCTGAATGTCCTTCCACTTCACATAGCCCCAAACATCAAGATAGTTGCATAACCCACTTTTCACACAAAAGTATATTAATCCAAGCATTTAATGATTTTAAATACTTACCTCGTGGCTCCTTGAAGAAGCGGCACTCTATTTCATTGTAACTGACTAAGGTATCGACTGCGAGCTCTGTCACGAACCCTCCAATGATATGATCGAGCTAATGATTAACAATGCACATGACCTTATCTTTAGGGGCTTCTAATCTTAGCACTAGCTCCGGGGTCTAGACTATTGGACCGTCAAGCTTCCACCTTCCTTGGCCGTCTGCCAATTTCACGATCCACTCGTACAGCTCGATCGGGAAGGAACAAAAGAAGATCTCGTGTATTTTTGTGTACAGGTATCTGTCCAACCACTATTCTTTCATTAATCACGAATTCCTGTTTTCTTGTGTCGCGAATTCGTGGATCTTTTTATCCAACTAGCCTTCGATCTCTTTCTTAGTTGGATTCCAATGATGCGACATCACACAGCTTGTTATGTAGATCCCGGTCTTGGCAACAAAACCATTTGTTGGCTTGATGGGTGCTGACCTAGGTTCAACATTAAGTAGCCAAACAAATCCCTACACTACTGGCCCTTCCGACATCAATTGGCGGAGTGCGGACTGAAGTCTCACCCAAAGCAGTATGGGGGGATGCAGGAACCAAGTTTCCGCACCCGGAGATGGTAGCGATGTCGCTTTTAGACCTTCACTCCGCCTTTGCGCAGAACGATAAACCCTTTAGGGCTTATCAATGTACTTCTCTTATTCGTCCTTGAAGCCTCTGCGAAAGTCTCTGATCATCCTTCACGGACCCTAAATAGCCAATTCAGGTGCTTACATGCCTCTGTAATTATCCTTACTTCGATGTCTACCCCGATTAGCTTAAGTATTTGTTAACTTCAACATGCATTATGAGTATCGTGCATAAACATATATTCTTACTTTAATTCATATGACAAAGTAAAATACATAGATTCAAACATCAATATAGCATTAATTCATAAACCCAGTATTCAACATCACATAATCTTAACAATCATAACATAAGTAAAATAACTCATACACAGATATCTCCAAAATAATTCTCTTTATTAGTAATCCAGATTTCCAGTACAGACTCTGACTACCCTGTGCACACAGCTGTAGGGGTCTGTGCACTCAGCGGTGGACTTCTACCCCAGGCCTTTGTGCACACAGCTCTAGAGCCTCTTCCTACGCTAAGACTCTTTGCTCTTAGCTCTCACAGACCCAAAAACTTGCTTAGAACTCTACCAAAGACTTGCTTAGACTCTTCTAAGACTCCCTTTTTTTTACATTCCCATGGCCTGCAAACCAAGGGCGGATCTCATCAAGCCGACACAAACTATCTAAACTAAGGGCAGAAACCCTTTTTGACTTTTTACATCTTCACGCTTCGCAACCACAAAATGCGGAGACTTTACATTCTTTATACAAAACTTGGGCCTTTAGCCCCAAAACTTGGGCTTTTAACCCCAAAATTGATCCTCGGGGACCGTTCCCAACAAATTGAACAACTATATTGATGAAAGGATTAAATCATGCCAAGATAGGAGGGTTTTACAATAAAAAGCTAATGCCTTAATATCTTAATCTATCTATTTTTTGTATGAAGAGATTCCTGTAGATAAGTCAATGACAATTCTGAGTGGCTTGGATGCTAACCACATTGTAATCACTTGGAAAGATAACATGAAATTACAAGGTAGGATGTATGTCCATGAGCCCCAAAATACAATATAGGCCCTTATGCTTGTCCTTGGACCATGACCAAGGCCTTGCCACCTATCCATAATGTGCCAAACTATTTAAGAGTGTCAATATTAAATAATTTGGGGTAATGATTCGACTTATAAAGCCTTTGTGGTAGCTTCAAACCCTGCATATTCCATGAACCATAAAAGAATCCTTTAATACTCATTACATTGCTTTCAATTTTTGTAGCATGGGTTGTGGCTTCAAATCCATATACCATGGAAGACCTTGTAATGGTTCCCTTATGACCATATTCAAGACCTTGAGAACCATCTTTGATGAGAAAAATCTCTATATATATCCCACTTGCTGGCTAAATATACCTTGTAGATGGTGAGAGTAGTGGTTTAATAACTCCATAACCACTAGCAGCCTCATTTAGGTCACACCACCCTTTTTTTCCTCACTCCACCATAGTCATGATCTTTGGATCTATCCAGAGTCTAAAAATCCCTTTGTAGATGCCCATAGCCCACTTAGAGGTCAAACAACCATTTTACTGTGTCTATTTGGTTTTTTGAGATGACGTTCATGGAACATATTCTTAAAATTGTTAGACAACATATTTTATGGCATATTTGTTTGGTTTTTAAGGCTTCTCAAAACTTTTGCACGAGTAAACTAATCTTATAGTAAAGGGACTTTGTTTATGACCATAAATTTGATAGGAATAATGTAGAAATTTCAAATAAAATTTCACTAATAATCCAACACCTTCACATGATGGAATAATGCCTTTAAAATTTTTGTCTAAATTAATTTGACTAATATTATTTAAATTTTAAATAAATGTTAAACTTAATTTATTTATAACTTTTTTTTTTATAAATTAAATACACTCACTTTTATATATATATATATATTTTATACTATTTTAATAATATTGAAATTATAAAAATAATTACCTAGATAATAATTATGTGTTATTATAAAATAGCATTTAGTATGGTTAAATTAATAAAACATAGATAATAATTATGTGTTATTATAAGAAGCATTTAGTATGTTTAAAAATATTATTAAGAAGCATCTAGTTGTTTAAAAATATTATTAAGAGCCACTATTTAATTTCATAATTTTAATGCGGTTAAAAACATTATTCGATATGGTTAAAAATATTTCTTAATCCCTTTATTTATCCCTATCAATGATGGTTGTGTCATTCTAGAAAATTGAGGATATGTCGTACAGTTTTGTAAGCCACGTGGTTTGAGTTTCTGTTTTTAAATAAAGCTAACGGCCATATTTAGAAAAAAGCCATGAAACCAGGAAAAAAGCCAGAAAAAAAAGCTAAGAAAAAGCAATAAAAGCCATAATAGAAAAAAAAGCCATAAAAGCCAAGAAAAAGAGGAAAACATATGATCAGGTGTTAAACTGAGTTTGAAAGGAGGGGGATTGGCTGGGTGAGGAAAACATATGACCAGAGGTTGAAGTGAGTTTGAAAGGAGGGATTCGCGGGGAGAGGTGCGCTACTGGTTCGACTTTGGCATTGATTTTGTTTTGTTTTGGTTATTCATGGGTGATTTTATTTCTGGGTTGTTTTTTTTCTTTTCAGCATGGCCATGCTAATTTGCTGATTTTTTTAACTTTGTTTTTCATCTTCTTTCCTATTACCTTTTTTTCCCTTTGTTTTGTCCCACCGGATTGGGTTGGGTTTAATGACAGAAATGAAGGTTACCCAAATAGCCTACTGATACAATGGCTACAGGTGAATGCTAAGGTATATTTGATTTTGGGTGAATTTATGATATGTCTATGCAGCGTGAATTTGTTATAATTGTGGGTTTATTTATGTGATTTAGGGTGAATAACTGACCTCAAATGTTGACGAATTGGTTATAATTGTAGGATCTAACCGACCTGATGAAATTCTGCAAAAGTGGAAAAGGGAGGTGCAAAATTACTTTAAGGTATTTGATTCTTTCGGTTCCCATGGTGAAGCAGCAGAATGGCAACTGCCATGACTAGGAAGTATAAATTATCTCTGGAAGCACCCTTTATGCCACTGGGAAACCACTGATGAACCTCTTCGCGTTCAGGTAAGTGGCTTCGCCCCTTAGAGATACATGAACTCTTATGTTCCTTTGCATGATGGTAATTTTTGATGCATTATGATTGCGTGTAGAAGGGTAAGTAGGTATGACACATGATGGTAAATACAAAGAATGTTGTAGTAGATGATGAATGAAACGATGGTGATTGATGGGTGAGTTGTTCTATATATACAAGACAGTTTCTGTAATTGAATATAGATAGTTGTTGATGTCTTGGTGTTTTCCGATCAAAGAGAATCTGACAGAGTTTCTGTAATTGAATAGAGATAGTTGTTGATGTCTTGTTGTGTTTTCCGTTCAAAGAGAATGTGGTTAGTGAAGAGTAAAGTGAAGTGCTGCATTGTTCTATCAATTGATTGTTTTATTTCTCTTTGGTCTAGTTTTGACCCTGTAATTGTAAAAATGAAATGATAATGTAAATTTAGGTGATGTATGAGCTGTGTATTCGGTTGGTTTTCTCCCTTTCACTGAGTAAATTGCTTTCTTCATTATGGCCCGCAGCTGAAAACTGTCTGTGTATGTATGAGCAGCTTGTTTGTTGAAGTTGTTTGCCCCTTGTATTTTCCTAGTTAAACTATTTGTCAAACTATATTAGAATTTGATATGTTTTTTTTTCCATGTCTGATGTAACACACCCCTCTCGATGTGTTTTTTTTCCATGTCTGATGTAACACAACCCCTTCACTATGCTAACCCAAAACTCAGGGTGCTGTCATGAGAATGGGGTAAAATTTCCTCTCGTTTAGGGTATCTTGGACATTGAACCGCTTTCAAGTGCTCATTGTAGTAGCTAATTCAAACATTTGTTTGGATCATTTCTTCAAGAGTTTACTTCAACATTTGGTTAAAATTTTTCTCATCATCACCGATGAGGCCGAGTTTTAAATTCTTCTTTTAGGGTTTTACCTTTATACAAGGTTTCCACTTTCCTTTTTAGGGTTCCTTCAGCTCTAACGTTTTATTTTACCCTTTTTACCAGAACAACATTCCTTCTCAGGTTTTTGTTTTCCCTCTCTTCAAAATCCAACGCAATCATCTTTTTCGTTTTTTTTGCAATAATTATTTCTCTGTGGCCCTAAATAAAGAAACAATACGTCACAAATTTCTTGGAAGAATGGTATTATTTCCTTTTTTGGTCTGCACAACGGGTTCCTTAAAGACTTACAAATCCTTTTTCTTTGCTGACCCTAATGACCTTAGAATGACACTCTGCCCTAATCAACAGGGCAACTTATATTTGGCAAAATCTGATACAAAAGAACTCTATATGCAATGATTACCATACAGAGAGTGGTGCCTTTAAGTTTGGCTTACTTATATGAAGAGTTTGTGGAGTTATAGTTTGCAATAGGGATCTTCTAAATGATATTGCTGACACTATTATCCATCACACTCCAGCTCTATGCCAAACATTCTAGGAAAACTATGTTTGTCGCATCTTAATCTAAACTGAAATTTCTGAGAACAAAATCTTCATTTTTCAGTCATAAGAAAACTTTTAAAACTGAGATTTATATATTATAAACCCTGAATTTCTCTTTTATATCAGCACAGTAGATCTTAGAAATTACATCTTTTATTCTACACTTAAATCTGCTCCTAAGCCTGTAAAAGTCATTGAATAAAACCTGTAACATCTGACAGGTGATTCTGTCTCATAAATCTGCAATCCTTAACAATCTAATAAGCCTTGAGTCAGATTTATAATAAGTCCTTAAAACCTCCAATATTCATTATCTATTTCAGGACTTAGCGAAGTTAGGGAGGTCGTCCTTCTGTTGGCACTACACCATCCTAAAGTGAGGGAAGATGTTGCTCACGTAACAGTGATGACTCTTCCATGTATCACTTGGATTTCACTTAATGAAGACTTTACACCTAAGGGATGGTTTCAGTTACGGGCCCTTCAGCTCCATCTCCCCTGCCTTACAGAGATTTCCTGTTTTATTGATTGGGTATATTGCTACTGGCAGTGGAGGAAAGGACAAGAAACATTGATCTTTCTCTTGTGTAGGACTTTACTGCACTGCCAATTCTGCCAAAACATCTGCCAAGGAAATATTATACTTGGCAGGTCTTCATGCATAATTATTAATAGTTGAACGTTGCAGTGCACATAAATGGCACAGAAATAATTTTGGATAAAATGGCACTGTAATTGCAATTACATGTATAGTGTCCTGCTAAATTTGTAAATAACTAGACCATGTCTGCTGAAAATTCACAAATGGGCACTATGGTCACCCCAAGCCATCGTGAAAACGAGTATTTAATAAGTATGGACTGTAGAGTTAAATATAAGCAGTTGAACTGTACCTTCCAACGCCATCGCGAGTAACTATAGAATTACATTTAAGACGTGGATGCGGATGTACCAATCCATCACAGTCGATATACAGCATAGTGTACAGTTTGCTGACCAAGTAGCCGCTATGTCAAATTGTAACTATCGATTTTGACTAATAATTGAAATTAAATGTAGTTCTTTAATACTTGTATCAGAGCCACAAGTTAAGTAATCTCCTAGCTAAGTGAGCACAAAGTCAAGTCTACCAATCAAAATGCCTTTCACACAAATAGTGATATCACCATCTGTGAATTATTCGCTGCAATAAACAGCATATCACTATTTGTCTTCATCTAGCATCTGGTTCACAGACATCATAACCAACATATTCCTTCTTGCAACCAACACAGTGTCCTGACTGACCACGGAGATTACCATTTTCTAAATTACAAAAGCAATAATTCGCTTTGAATATGCGATATTAGTAGCACACATGACAGACATCAGCTCCAAAAACTAATCGTTCAAGGTTCCTTATTTAACATTTACGAATTGATCACATTGCTATGCTTTAATCATAATGAATCAGCTCTTTGAGTAGGTCAAATTGTTAAAGGTGCGTATTTGGTTGTTTACTCAATGGATATGATTTGGGCAACATATCGTTTACCCTATCGTATCCACATCTATATTGTAAGGTGCACAATACAATATAGCATACATGACGGTTCGAAAAAGAAACCAAAAGTAAAACCAGCATAGATTCATCTTAAATACGGATTTAACATGAGTCGAGAGGGATCCATTTTCTTTGCGTGTAATTTTTTTGATGAGCCTACATTATTTAAATGTTTTGTATAGTTATTTTTTTAGATTTTTAATTTTTAATTTTATTTTGGTCGACATGAGCAAAATTTCAATTTTGATGATGGACGGACATCCTTACACATCATACTGGACTGTAGAATGAGCCTCTCGGCTGAAATACAAAATTGTTAGGAAATGCAGCGAGTTCACTTCAAGAACAGAGCATGCAAACTCTTGTGTCAAAGAAAACTTATTGAATCGAAGTACAAAGATAGATAATAGACAAACCCATAAGTGGGCTCAAGTTTATTTTAGGCAGAGATGAGCTTACAGATCTAACTAGCTAGGTATTGCTTTGCTTTCTGTACTTACCTGTAACATTTGTCACAATAGTCGTATCTTGATAAACACATGAATATAAGTTAGCATCCTTTACAGAAGACTTCTAGAAACTCTATAACCAAAAACACCTTATCAATGGAGTGTAGTGGGAACACAAACACCTATGGAAATCTAACATCCTGCAGGTTTTTGTTTCCCCAAAACTTCATTAAAATAAACATAACCAAAATGGCGAGGGTAGTGAAAGTGAAAGGGAAAAACCTGAACCGGACTTGGTCAGGATTCAACCTGTGAACGTAAGGAGGATGCCCATTAGGAGCAACCTTTTATAATTTCCTACGCCTTTGCTGCCCAGGGTGTTCATGAAGTCTGCTACCAGTCATTCCATATTTTGGATGCATCTTGCAATGCATTTGGTTAGTTTACACCAGACTATGATTATCGTGCAGACTTTCATGTTGTTATATATATATATATAGGTAGTAAGTTTACAAACCATGAGCAGTGATATGAAGAGACCATCATAATCACACTCTATTGATTTGCGTTCATCTACGCTATTTTATATGACCATAACCAACGTTATCAACAGTCCAAATGCCATCATAACAGGAGGAAAGCTTCAGATGTGTAGCACATTTCTCAATGGTTTTGAGCTCATTTTGTACCCCAGTTCTGTGCTCATCACAACTCTAAGTGATTTGCCCAAATGCCATCATAACAGGAGGAAAGCTTCAGATGTGTAGCACATTTCTCAGTGGTTTTGAAGTTTGAACTCATTTTGTACCCCAGTTCTGTGCTCATCACAACTCTAAGCAATTTGCTTACTTCGTGGCCCATCATTATGGTTGGAATTCGCCCTTTTAACCTCCGAAATTTGTTCCGGTTTTACTTCATCAACATTGTTATCAACATTCTTTTCCCATGTTATAGGTGGCTTGCTCTCAACCTTTTCTATAATCTCAAGGTTTTGCCTTCTAATGTGTTCAAATTCAACAACTTGCAAAATGACCTAGGCTACCACTTGGAAAGGATGACCACCCTCTTCATTATGACCCGGGCTACCATAATTTAGCCAAGGAGTTCTGTCATACTGGTTATGCTGCTAGTTACATTTCAAGTTATTAGGTTATCACATGTTCTATCCAACATCAAGTTGTATGCATTGTTCTCAGGGAAATAAACAAATTCTCCCTATAAAAGAAATCTTTTTCGAAATTTGCAGTGCTTCCATCAATGATATAAACTACCATCAACATCACCTTCACACACCTCAAAATTATTAATACTCTTAGTATTACCAAACTTTTGTGTGACAATATCACTACAGCAGGGTTGTCCATTTTTAGGTCATGATTAATCCACGATCCTTTACATATAGTACTCGTAACAGCTTATTCCTTGTTTTTTTCTGCCCAAGAAAATTGACAAATGGATGCATCTTCACAAGGATGCTGAGCTCACAGACTAGTATTTTCAGGATTTCTTTCCATATCATTACAGAATACAAAGAAATGCTAGCTATTTCCTCTCATTTTGAGGATGATACCTAGGGTATACCGGTACCCTAGATTCTTTGGGGCACAAGGCTAGTTCAAAGACAAGGATTTGATCCATTACAACAGTATTCTCATTAAGGGCTCAACATGTCACTTGTCGAAATTGAACTTGGGTAGGGAGGATGACACTCCTCTCAGTTAAACCTTATTGACCAATTTCATGTTCTTGGACCTTGGTTTGTCATTTTTTTGTTCTTTTGTAGCTCTCATGCCATCTTTATCCACTTTTGGGTGAAACGTTATGCCTTTGAGGGTTCAAAGATGCTTTCAACCTCTTTGAACTTTCATTATACTAGAATTGTCTGTAGACTTCAAGGCCTTTATAACATAGACTAGTTTTTCTTATATGTAGTATGTTGACATTATTGTACCTTGTAGTCCCATTGATCTATTTATGGTCCTTTGTTAGACATTGATCTTATCTTAATTTTTCTTATTTACTGGCAACCATTCTTATTTCTTCCAAATCCATGTTGTGTTCTGTTTAGGGCAACCTCTCCATAGGTGCATTATCTCATGACAATTCAGTGCAGCTAAGTGAAATGCTCTAGTTATCTAGGTTTCGTTAAAACTTCCATCTTATATCCATCTTAAATAAGGATCTAATATGAGCTGAGAGGGATCCAATTTCTTCATGTGCAAATTTTTTTACGAGTCGACATCATTTAAATATTTTGTATAGTTATTTAATTTATTTTTTTAGATTTTTTATTTTTATTTTTTTTTAATGTTTTATTTTGGCTGATATGAACAAAATTTCAACTTTGATGACGGATGAACAACCTTATACATCACACTGGGCTGTAGAATGAGCCTCTCGGCTGAAACACAAAATTGTTAGAAGAAGCAGCGAGTTCACTTCAAGAACAGAGCATGCAAACTCTTGTGTCAAAGAAAACTTATTGAATCGAAGTACAAAGATAGATAATGGACAAACCCATAAGTGGGCTCAAGTTTATTTTAGTCAGAGATGACCTTACAGATCTAAATAGCTGGGTATTGCTTTGCTTTCTGTACTTACCTGTAACATTTGTCACAATAGTCATATCTTGATAAACACATGACTATAAGTCAGCATCCTTCACAGCAGACTTCTGGAAACTCTATAAACAGAAGCACCTTGTCAATGGAGTGTAGTGGCATCACAAACACCTATGGAAATCTAACCTCCTGCAGGTATTTGTTTCCCCCAAACTTCATTAAAATAAACATAACCAAAATGGAGAGGGTAGTGAAAGTGAAAGGGAAAAGCCTGAACTGGACTTGGTCAGGATTCAACCTGTGAACGTAAGGAGGATGTCCATTAGGAGCAACCTTTTATAATTTTCTATGCCTTTGCTGCCCAGGGTGTTCATGAAGTCTGGCTACCAGTCATTCCATATTTGGGATGCATCTTGCAATGCATTTGGTTAGTTTACACCAGACTATGATCATCGTGCAGACTTTCATGTTGGTATATCTATATATATATATATATATATAATTATATATATATATATATTAAGTTTACAAACCATGAGCAGTGATATGAGGCAACCATCATAATTACACTCTATATTGGTTTGCGTTCATCTACGCTGTATTATATGACCATAACCAACGCTATCAACAGTCCAAATGCCATCATAACAGGAGCAAAGCTTCAGATGTGTAGCACATTTCTCAGTGGTTTTGAGCTCATCTTGTACCCCAGTTTTGTGCTCATCACAATTCTTAGCGATTTGCTTACTTCGTGGCCCATCATTATGGTTGGAATTTGTGCTTTCAACCTCAGAAACTTGTTCCGGTTTTGCTTCATCAACATTGTTATCAACATTCTTTTCCCATGTTATAGGCTGCTTGCTCTCAGTCTTTTCTATAATCTCAAGGTTTTGGCTTCTAATGTGTTCAAATTCAACAACTTGCAAAATGACCTAGGCTACCACTTGGAAAGGATGATCACCCTCTTCATTATGACCTGGGCTACCACAATTTGGCCAAGGAGTTCTGTCATACTGGTTATGCTGCTAGTTACATTTCAGATTATTAGGTTATCACATGTTCTATCCAACATCGAGTTGTATGCATTGTTCTTAGGGAAATAAATAAATTCTCCCTGTAAAAGAAATCTTTTTCCAAATTTGCGGTGCTTCCATCAATGATATAAACTACTATCAACATCACCCTCACACATCTCAAAATCATTAGTACTCTTAGTATCACCAAACTTTTGTGTGGCAATATCACTACAACAGTGTTGTCCATTTTTAGGCCATGATTAATCCACGTTCCTTTACATTTATTTCTCTTAACAGCTTATTCCTTGTTTTTTTTTGCCAAAGAAAATTGACAAATGGATACATCTTCACAAGGATGTTGAGCTCACATGCTAGTATTTTCAGGATTTCCTTCCATATCTTTATTGTTACAGGGGTCCTCATTACAGAATACAAAGAAAGACTAGCTATTTCCTCCTATATTGAGGATGATACCTAGGGTAAACCCTAGAATCTTTAGGGCACAAGGCTAGTTCAAAGACAAGGATTCAATCCATTACAACAATATTCTCGTTAAGGGCTCAACATGTCACTTGTCGGAATTGAACTTGGGTAGGGAGGATGACACTCCTCTCAAGCACTTGAGTTAAACCTTATTGACCAATTTCATGTTCTTGGTTTGTCAATTTTTTTGTTCTTTTGTAGCTCTCATGCCACCTTTATCCACTTTTTTAGTGAAACATTATGCCTTTGAGGGTTCAAAAATGCTTTCAACTTCTTTCATTATACTAGAATTGTCTGTAGACTTCAAGGCTTTTATAACATAGACTAGTTTTTCTTATATGTAGTTTTTTGACATTATTGTACCTAGTAGTCCCATTGATCTATTTATGGTCCTTTGTTAGACATTGATCTTATCTTATTTTTTCTTATTTGCTAGCAACCATTCTTATTTCTTCCAAATCCATGTTGTGTTCTGTCTACGGTAGCCTCTCCATAGATGCATTATCTCATGACAATTTAGTGCAGCTAAGTGAAATGCTCTAGTTATGTAGGTTTCGATAAAACTTCCATGCTAAGATGACATTTTCAGTCATACAGGCTGCACATACATTGGTTCCTTCGAACTAATGTGTTTTTTTGCACATGCCCTAGAATGGAGTTCAAATGCAAGCCAAACTTGAATGAGGAAATGAAACATTAAATTATAACATAATATTCCATTCCAAGCTCTCTCTATTCATGCATGCAATGTTCCTTCCAAAATTTTTTCCTCATGAATTGCCCTGTTAGGGAACTTTCCATTTAGGAAGTGATTTCTTCCATTAACATGTCCTCTCCAAATACTAGTCTCATGTTTTCGATTTTGGTTTTGATGCTTTTCTTCTTATGTTTCTCCCTAGAAAACCTAGTTTTGCCCTTCTTTCCTTCTTCCTATCCTCTTCCTCTATCTATATCACCTGATAACATGGCTAAACCTTATTTTTTGTAATGTTCTCTTTGCTAGATTTTGGGTAGCTGAGAAGGTATTTCCGAGAGAGGACAACCCACCAAAAAGTAGTTTGTCGGGTGATTTGCCCCAAAGTGGAGTCTTGGACCCAAAGTGTGGGTTTAGGACCAAAAGAGAAATAATCAATTATTATAAGCGTTAAGAGGTTAAAACCCTAAGTTCTAGTGGTTTCATAAATGACCCTAGAGAAAAGTATATAAGGAGCCTAAGGAGAGGCTCACGAGACATATCAATGAGAAGGACTTGATTGTGTGCGAAGGCTAGAGGGATGTAGCCCTAGAGGAGTCAAGTTTAGAGGATGAGTACGATTGAAACAGAAGCCGAGTCCTGTCCATGAAAGAGAGGCCAAGGGTTTCCGTTGTAGGGACCGTGTATCTTATGTGCAAGGGAAGGTGGATCTGTGGCTAAAAGCAGATATAGGTTGCAACAAAGATCAAGATTCTAGTTGCAGCCTACAAAGGGTTTGTCTTTGAGTAGGAAGGGGCAAAAAGGGTCTAGCAACAGATGATAAGAGACTTGATTCGATGCAGATCTATAGGACGCAGATACGTAGGACAAGACCTAGATTAGGTGTCGAGGGTTGGAAAGAGAGGTCTATTGGTTAAGGCTAGGACCTAAGAGACTACAGGGAAAAGGACGAGTGTGTGGGAGGTCTGCTAAGGGTTGGAACGAAGGGTCGGAAGGACAAATCTAAGAAGCCACAACTGTTACTAAAAAGGTCGAGGTGTGAAGGGTAGTAAAGGGTCTATTTAGGAATGCAATGGATGTTGATCTTTGGTAGCATCGGATGTGCTCTAGCCATGAAAATTGGTGGAGGCTAAGGCACATGAGATCTCCCAGACCCAGAAATAGTTTGGAGAAATTCCACCTGGATGAAGAGATATTAAAATAATTAATATCTTTAATGAGTCCCTAAGTCTAAACTTAGGAAAATTAAAATATTAATGTGTATTAATATAAAATGGGTGAGAAAGTTCTAAGAGACGAGGATCAAGCCAGATCTAATCTTAGCTGTTGATTAGGGACTTAATCTTGGCTTTTGAATTGTCAACAGGAAAAGTTTAAGAGGAGGCTTGAGGGTTAGTTGGAGACACCCAAAGAGAGATCAAGAATTCAATTTTCTGGGGCTGGGTTTGTTGAGGAAATCGAGTTAGAGATTAGTTGCAGTGAGGGTAGTTCAACAAGGGATTTCAATCCAAGGCTGAAGAATACATATTAGAGAGGAAACACAGAGTCGGAGGAGGTAACACAGAGCCTAGGAGGGTTGACGTAGAGGCTAAGGAGGCGAGCACAGAGGAAGCAAAAGTTGCAGGTGAAGACGCAGAAGCTGACGCAGAAAGCCGTAGAGGCAGACAAAGAGATCGCAGAGGCTATAGAGGCTGGCATTGGGTTGAATAGGCTGCGCTGAGGAGGTTTTGTGGGGCCGACTGAGAGCAGATTAGCCGGGAGAGGGTGACGCAGTTTCAGAGGAGTGCTTGGAGCTGCTTTCGTTGTCCAGAACAAGGAACAATTAGAGTCACTATGGGGTTGTTCATCCGGCTGCTGATTTGTTAGAATATCTGTCTTTGGAGAGAGGTTCTATTGCCAAGGAAATTCTCTAAAGGGTATGTTAGCACTTGAAATTTCACCTAGGCTGAGATAGACAAATCTCAAGGCTACATCAAACCATTCAGCCTCGTAGCTAGCCCTACGAGGCAGGAGAAGGCTCTCTCCGGTCAAACTCGGTGGATTTTTCAATAGGATGAGTTGACCAATTAGAAACACTGATATTAGGCTAGTAAACTGATAAGGAGGGTTGATTTAAAGTTTTTGGGGTTTTTGGTGGCAATTGGAGGGAGTGCAATTCAGGGTGCGGGGATTGAGCTCAAGTTTTGCAGGTGGGTCTTTGGGGCAAGGTAGGAGTTTGTGCTTATGCCTTTAGCTGAGATGAATGATCAAGGAAGAAAAAAGAGAAGCTAAAGAGGGCAAACAATGACTTTGAATCCTCTCTA